>JAQZCD010000112.1:102500-106229 GCA_030864225.1 Capsicum baccatum var. pendulum | reverse complement strand
TGCCACCCGTCTCTAAAGGAGGTTCGTACATTTGTCCTTGAAAAATCCCGCCAAGTCCTGCGAGCTCACCTCACCCGAGTTAGCCAAGCGTCGCATTCGTTCCATTCCAAACAGTTAAGCATACGATATCAAGTGGCCTTTCGCAAAAACAACGGCATCGAAACTGGAGGATTTCCGCGATTCGGAGTGCGGCATAAGTTCTCAGCGAAGCGCCGAGAACAACGTTGGTGCGTGGAGGCATGCCGCAATTAGAGGTTTTTGTGACCGTCAAGTGCAATGCTGGAGACGCCTCCAATAACGAACGCCGACGGACGTATAGTGGCCTACCATGGTGGTGTCTTTATCAAAGTTGGATATCCATGCACCGTGGCACCAAGGCCGCTTGGCACCGTGGCGCCATGGCACCAAGGCACCGTGGCGCCATGGCACCAAGGCACCAAGGCACCATGGCTGCGTGGCGCCATGGCACCAAGGCACCAAGGCACCGTGGCGCCATGGAACCAAGGCACCAAGGCACCGTGGCGCCATGGCACCGTGGCACCATGGCACCGTGGTACCATGGCACCGTGGCGCCATGGCACCAACGCTACGTGGCGCCATGGCACCAAGGGACCATGGCGCAATGGCACCTAGGCACCTTGGCACCATGGCACCAAGGCGGCGCGGCGCCATGGCACCATGGCACCGTGTCACACAGGCACCATGGCACTAAGGCATCTTGGCACACAGGCACCGTGGCACCATAGCACCGTGGCACACAGGCACCGTGGCACCATGGCACCGTGGCACACAGGCACCGTGGCACCATGGCGCCGTGGCACACAGGCACCATGGCACCGCTTGGCACCGTGGCGCCATGGCACCAAGGCACCAAGGCAGCAAGGCACCGCGGCACCATGGCACCGCGGCACCATGGCACCGGGGCATCGTGGCACCATGGCACCAATGCACCAAGGCACTGTCGTGGTGCCACGGCACCGTGGCACCAAGGCATCAAGGCACCGTGGCGCCATGGCACCAAGGCACCCAGGCACCATGGCGCCATGGCACCTAGGCACCTTGGCGCAATGGAACCAAGGCGGCGCGGCACCATGGCACCGTGTCACACAGGCACCATGGCACCAAGGCAGCTTGGCACACAGGCACCGTGGCGCCATAGCACCGTGGCACACAGGCACCGTGGCACCATGGCACCGTGGTACACAGGCACCGTGGCACCATGTCACGGTGGCACACAGGCACCATAGCACCAAGGATGCTTGGCACCGTTGCGCCATGGCACCAAGGCACCAAGGCAGCATGGCACCATGGCACCAAGGCAGGAAGGCACCGCGGCACCATGGCCCCGCGGTACCATGGCACCGCGGCACCGTAGCGCCATGGCGCCGTGGCACCGCGGCACCATGGCATCGTGGCACCATGGAACCAATGCACCAAGGCACTGTCGTGGTGCCATGGCACCGTGGCACCAAGGTACCAAGGCACCGTGTCACCAATGCACTATGGCACCATAGCACCGTGGCAGCATGGCACCAAGGCAGCATGGCGCCATGGAACCAAGGCACCGTGGCGCCGTGACACCAAGGCACTAACGCACCGTAGAAAAATGAAAAGAGCGTAAACCTACGTTCGATCATCCTAATATTTTCCTGACGTTCATCCATCCTCCTCACCGTTGCATACTTATTTTTCTACATGTCCCGTCGCCTTCTTTTCAAATTTTTATTTAATATCCTTAAATTTAAATATTTTATATCGTTACTTCATTCGTACAAATGCGCACTCAATTGTTGGTTTAAGGCTACTTCATTCTAATATGCATATTTTGGGGTTGTCACTTATCCGTTGCATTCTGGCCGATTTTCCTAATGACCCTACGTTATTTTTATATTTTTTAAAATTTTTTATTTAATATCATTAAATTTAAATATTTTATATCGTTACGTTATACGTACAAATATGCACTTGATTGTTGGTTTAAGGTTAGTTCATGCGCTGAGAATATTTTCCTAGTTTTTTCATATTTTTATAAATATTTTTTCTATTTTTTATTTATTTTTACATATTTTTTGAATTTTAGTAAATGATATTTGTAAAAAAATATTTTCTCAACGAAAATTATCATTTACAAATTACGCGACCTTTTTGTGAGTGCACAGGCTCCGTATCTCATCAAAACGTGCAGTTTGGGTCCGCATATGTCTGGTATGATTCTCTGGCAAAATCATGTCTACTCCTATCACTTGGGTTTTTTTTAAGCATATATAAGGGGGTAGAGGTGTTGAAGGCACTTCAAGGCGACTGTCGGTAGTTGGCATAGGCGCTCAATGGCCATGTCGGCGAGCAGCGTGGGCGCATAGCATCATGCATGGCTAGTCCGTGCGAGCCGTCTGTGCCCGTGCAGCAACATCGGCGGCGCTTCATTGTACGCTCGTGTCGGTTATCGATGGCGTCGTCCACGACGGGGCTGCTGGCGCTAGACTTCGGATGAGGCGGTGCCTTCGTGCGAGCGACGAGTACTGGATGCTTCTCTCGCGGCAAGCTCCAGGCGCTGCCCGCATGCGGCCGAGCACAATCTGCGGCGAGCGCTGGCGGCCGGCGTGGGCAACGCCTGTGCATGAGCCTCGGCGTGTCTTTATCTCCTCTGCTCCCCCCACGGGCGGGCTATCGTGTCAAGCGGGACTTGCTTCAGCCTTGCAACGTCCGCATGGGCAGCAGCGCACGGCATCTATTGCCGGGCGTTGGGGCCGGTGCCGGGCGTGCATCGACGGAGCATTTTGACGCACGGCGCGTGAGTTGTGTTCGGCACGTGCGGTTAGGTTGGATCCCTGCTCGAGCAGCGACGTCCTGACCCTCCTGCCATCTCAGTCGCGGGGCAAGCGCAATGTAGGCTTGCTCGAAGTCGGTTTCCTATGGTGCATAACTAATGTCCAGGCATTATTAAGTTTTATCGATCGCCTTTCACCCCTCGCATTTCGTGCGCGGGGCGAATCGAAAGGCCTCCCTCGCATCCCACGACTCCCTCGCTTCGTCGTGCGATGTCATGTTCCACAAGCGGCGGTCAGGATTCTCGGATGCGGCAGACGCAGCGGGCATGGGGCAGTCATCGGCTCCTATCTGCCCCGTACGACGGTCACGCTCACCTTGAATCCGTTCGTGCCCCCGCGGGCAGGCCGGGCTCATGCGATGCCGACGTCGATGAGTAATGCTACCTGGTTGATCCTGCCAGTAGTCATATGCTTGTCTCAAAGATTAAACCATGCATGTGTAAGTATGAACAAATTCAGACTGTGAAACTGCGAATGGCTCATTAAATCAGTTATAGTTTGTTTGATGGTATCTACTACTCGGATAATCATAGTAATTCTAGAGCTAATACATGTAACAAACCCCGACTTTTGGAAGAGATGCATTTATTAGATAAAAGGTCGATGCGGGCTCTGCCCGTTGCTGCGATGATTCATGATAATTCGACGGATCGCACGACCATCATGTCGGCGATGCATCATTCAAATTTCTGCCCTATCAACTTTCGATGGTAGGATAGTGGCCTACCATGGTGGTGACGGGTGACGAAGAATTAGGGTTCGATTTCGGAGAGGGAGCCTGATAAACGGCTACCACATCCAAGGAAGGTAGCAGGTGCGCAAATTACCCAATCCTGACACGGGGAGGTAGTGACAATAAATAACAATACCGGGCTCAATGAGTCTGGTAATTGGAATGAGT
>JAQZCD010000112.1:80000-87500 GCA_030864225.1 Capsicum baccatum var. pendulum | reverse complement strand
CTACATGCAAGTCATTTAACAATCCTCGCGTTGGACAGAATGCAATTCGACTACGCTTATTTCCATTGTCTCTATCTGGGGAGGCAACTCTATGGTTGAATGGGCTGACTCCTGATTCTATTACAAATTGGAGGCAATTGAAAGACACTTTCCTAGAAAGATTCTTTTCGCCATCCAAAAGAGCACAGTTGAGAGATGAGATCATAAATTTTTGGCATCTTCCAACTGAAGCCCTCCACGAAACATGGGAGAGGTTCAAGACGAAGCTTATGCGGTGCCCAAACCATCATATGACCAATGTCCACTTGATGGAGATATTATACAGATCTTTAAATTCGGTGACTAAGCCAGTGGTAGATAATGCAGCTGGAGGATCTTTCATGGACCTCACCTTTAGTCAAGCAAGCAATATGCTAGATCGTATGACGAAACAAAGTAGAGCATGGCATACCAGGGATTCTGAGGTAGCAAGCCCCACTTTATCTATTGGCATGACTGCAGACCAAAGAAGAAGAGAAGAAGAACGTGATCAAGATATGGCGCATTTGAAAACACAAATGGATCTTCTTACAAAGCATTTATTATCAGGGAAGACCGAAAAAGTGAAAGCTATTGCGTCAAAAGGAAGAGACGAATCTGATTCGGAAGATGAGGCCAACTACTTGAACAATCAGGGGGGTTTCCGTGGGAATGCCCAAGGAAACCAAGGTCAGAACTATTATGATAAATCTGGAAACAAGGACCAAGGTAGTTGGAAGAACAAGAATGAAAAGAGTGGTTTGTACGTTCCCCCTGGTAGACGTGACACCACCACATCTAATTCTGGAAGTATGGAAGACAAGATGGCTAAATTATTGAAAGGAGTGGAAGCAACGAGCGCGGGAGTAACAAAGGTAATCAATGATTTGTCCTCCATGAAACAATTAGTTGATTCACATTCCACTTCTATCAAGCAAATAGAGCAGCAATTGAGCCAACTTTCAGTAGCACTCAATCAAAGAAAGGCCGACACTTTACCTAGCGATACTGTGCCAAACCCAATGAATGAAGGGTCATGCATGGCCATCACTACCAGAAGTGGTAAGGTGCTGGAAACTTCAGCAAAAGGCAAGCAAGTGGTTGACGAAGTTGCAGACATGGATGACAACACAAAAGGAGAAGATGCTGCAGCACCCACTCCTAACGTCAAGGACGCCACATCCAGCACTGTGCAACCTGAAAAAGTGGAAAAATGGAAGCAAGAGGAGAAGAAAACCGTGGAAAGAACACTTCCATACCCACCACCACCTTTTCCCCAAAGATTAAAGAAGGTGGCGGATGATACAAAGTTCAGCAAATTCATGAATATGTTAAAGCAGCTGACCATTAATGTTCCATTGGTGGAGGCACTTGAACAAATGCCTGGATATGCAAAATTTATGAAGGACCTGTTGACAAAGAATCGGGCATCAAGTTATGAGTTAGCGGATAATGTTCATCATTGTAGTGCAGTTGCTACCCGATCGATAGTTCAGAAGAAGGCCGACCCCGGAGCTTTCAATATTCCTTGCACTATTGGATCATTGGATTTTGCCAAAGCATTGTGCGATCTAGGTGCTAGCATAAATTTGATGCCACTATCCATCTACAAGAAGTTGGGGCTAGGCGATCCGACACCAACCAATATGAGGCTCGTGATGGCTGATAGGTCGGTAAAACGACCTGTGGGTATCTTGAATGATATATTGGTGAAGGTTTCTTCATTCATATTTCCTGCAGACTTCGTTATTCTGGATTGTAAGGAGGATTCTGAAGTTCCCATAATCCTGGGACGTCCTTTCCTTGCAACCGGAAGTGTGCTTATTGACATGAAAGATAATGAGCTTTTGTTTCGAATTAATGACGAAGTAGTACGGTTTGATATATGCAAAGCCATGAAGCAACCCAGCGATATGAATGAGTTATCTGTAGCTGATGTTCATCAAGAGGATATGAAAGCATTATCTATAGAGAAACAGCCTACTGTTGAGCCATTGTCTGCTGCGCCACTGAATGTTGAGCATGAGGATAATGAAGATTATGACGAACTTATGGGTGATCTAACAGAAATAGAGTCTTATACTCCTAAGCAACCGGATTGTGATATCAAGAATCAACCAACAACGAAGACTCGTATTGACGAGCCACCAATGCTAGAATCGTAAGAGCTCCCCAATTATCTAAGGTATGTGTTCTTGGAAAGTAGAAATATACTTCCAGAGAGTGTAGATGATTTAAGTGAACATCACGTAGAGGCTCTCATCTCTGTTCTGAAGAGATACAAGAGAGCTATGGGTTGGACTATTGATGATATAATTGGTGACTCTCCGGAGAAACGTATGAGCCATCTCGAAAAAGATCGCATGACCACAGGTAAGCCTCATTGTCGTCTAAATCCTTTCATAAAACGATCCACATTTACCTCAATGAAGTATGAGTACTCGAGGTAACTATGTTTTGCCACGACAATAAATAAGGCGCTAGATGGGAGGCAACCCATCGTTTATCATTTTTCATTTATTGTTTATCGTTTTGTCTTTCTTTCATTTTAGTACTTGTTTTGTTTTTGATAAATGAAAATCCAAAAATAAGAGTCGTTCCACGACCAAAACTAAGGCGCTTGGTGGGAGGCAACCCATCATAATAATTGTTTTCATTGGTTTTGAGCGAATATAGGTGCGAGTAGTATTCAACGAGGAGATTGGTTTCACATGACGATTTGGACGTATTGTATGGAAAAGGTGGTAAGTTAGGTATAAGGATGCATAAGGTTATGGATTGAGCATTGATCATGCTAAAATAGGCATCGAGGAAGGCTAGGCCTAGGTAAAACTAGGCCACGAACAATGCACAACCTATACTATAGCCTAAGGCCTCGGAATTTAGTGTGCTATACACTATGCGCCGCCCATTCGCAAGTGTGCTATACACTATGCGCCGCCTATGGTATAGCATTAAGTCTTAGTATCTCATATGCTGTACACTATGTGGCGCATATGTCCCTAAATGCCATAGACTATGCGCCGCATATGCCCCTAAATGCCATACACTATGCGCCGCCTATACCATGACTATGCCAAGCATTATGCGCCGCATATAGGGCATTTTTGTCTCCAAAACCGTTTGTAAATGGGTCAAAACCCGACCCATTCTCTTCCTATATAAAGGGGACTTAGTCTTGAAACATAACCACATTAGAAATTGACCCAAAGGCTCCGTACATCCATCCAAATCATCTCAAAATTTCTCTTTTTGCTCTTCCAATTCACAAGAACATCTCCAAAGGATTCAATCACGTAAGTACTCTTTTGTTCTTCATCCATTTTTCGTAAGTACTACGTTGCTATGCCTATTATGAATTGCTATATCTTGAAGAAGCATTGGTGATATTCATGTGTTTGAATTGCTGATACACAACCAAGTGAGTGAACATATACGCTAGGATGCTCTTAACTTGTTTCCAACTTGAATTTGATTTTGATGTATTGTCATACTCTTGCGGAATTGCTATAGTAATTGACATTGCATAATCTCGTCACTTGAATACTTACATGTTGGAATCAATTGTTCATCGGAATAAGACTTATAGTGGCCTACCGACATAGGCGGTTGTGATTATTGATAGATACTATACCTTGATGTAATCCCTATGTAGTAGTCTTGATATAATATTACATGCAAGTATTGCCAAGAGTACAAGAAGTATGACTCACTGATTTTACTGTTGGAATAGAGCACCTAAAACGTATGTCGATGAAGTCTGAGTAATCGACCACTTTCACTTTCACTAGTTGGTGCAAACAACCTAAGTGTGGGGTGGTACCTCCACTGCTTGTTCATAGATTGTATCCATTGAGATGATGCTAACATGACTCTATTGAGATCTCAGGTACAATGGCACCAAAAGGCAAGGGAAAGATAAGGCTACCACTTCACAAAAAGAGCAAGGAGAACCCTCCTCGATGCAAACACTTCAACTCACTCTTGGAATTAAGTGGGATACTTATAAGGAACTTCTAAGGATGTCGACTCTGATGATGATTCCGATGCAAGGGGTATGACCCCAGACATAGAAAATGAGTTCGACTAACCAGGTTCTTCGTATTTACTTTCCACTGAGGGCAGTGTCCCATTTAAGTGTGGGGTGGCGGTATTGCATGCTATAATTCTCTATTTGCAGCTATGTTTGTTTACTTTGTTTTTGTTTGTGTTTCGTTTTTAAGCTTTTTTAGTAGTAAAATTTTTTTTAGCTTCGCATGAAATTATTCTAATAGGCAGCGTGAGATTATAACAAGAGTATGTGCTACAATTATGACTGTTGAGACGTTTAGGCTCTAGTTGTGACTCATTATGTGATATTGTGTGGTTCAATTCCTTCACTTGTTGGGTCGAGAGTCTATATTACTTCCAATCAAGTCGACCATGTACCTTGTGTGTGTGAGATAATAGTATATTCTATGTTTGTGGCTGATGCTAGAACTTGCCCGGTATGTATGCAAAGCGAAAATAAGGAGTGTAAGTTTAGGAGATGATTTAGGCATTTATTTGGCAACCTACATATGTTTACCTTCGTTTTACCTACCCTTGGACATTATCCTAGTTAAACCCTTTTGAGCCTTTAGCCTATTTCTTTGACAACCTCGTGTGTAACCCTAATCCATTTTTTTCAAGACCGTAATTTGATCCAAATTCCTAAGTGCTTTAAAGTGAAAAAGTCATGTGACAACAAAAGAGGAAATTGGGTGAGTATGATGCTTTAAATTGTAATGGTGCTTGAATATGTTATGAAAAAGAAAGTGCTATCATAAGAGGTATGTTGAGAAAAGAAAAAGGAAAAAGAAAGCTGAAAAGTGAGTTATGCTTAAAATTGAAAAACAAAAGAGGAGAACAAGGGTGGTAGAATAAAAGAAAGAAGAAAGGTTGAAAGAAAAAAATATGTCAATGATACAATGTGATGTATTAAAGTGCTTAGGAACTTAGTCACTATTTCTTGCCAAAATAGCTGATCCTACCCGTCCCTTAGCCTACATTACAACCATCAAAAGACCTACTTGATCCTAATCTTAACATTTTGACATTTAGTGGAGTAGTACACTAAGGGCAAGCCTATGGTCATCAGTTGCTACATATGAATTCTTTGTGAGAGTTAGAGCAAGGATATTTTGATACCCATGTTTGAAAAATATGCTATACTTGTGAGAGACTATGGATAATATATTGTGAGACACATATGGTTGATGAGTTTTGGATAGTTGTGTATGATTCTTTCTGCCTTGACTTTTGAATATGAGTTAACCACCATCAAGAGTCTATGCTAGAGGTTAAATGGTTTCTACTAATGATCGGAAAACTACTCTTTGTTGATAATTGTTGTGCTTCTCTTGACGAATGTTCTGTGTTGTTGCTGTGAAACCATAAGTTGATGTTTAGAGGAACACGATATTTTGTTCTAGGACGAACAAAGCTGCAAGTGTGGGGTGTTGATGATAGGCGATATTACGCGCCTATATCAATATATTTTGCCCATATTTGTGCCATGTTTTAGGAACAAATTATATATTTCATGCACTTTTAGTCCTTTTTCATGTAAGTGAGCTAACAAACATGATTAGCAAAGTTTCAGGTATAAATGATGCAGAAATCAGCATTTTATGGCTTACTTGACGCCAAAGAAAGCTCACGAAGGAAGGAACGTAAGATTGGACGCCTAAAGGACCAAAAGTGATGAATGGGAAATTTGTCTAGGGCTAAAACAGCATTTCTGAAGACTTTGGGGACTTGCAGTAACTTATTTGGATTAGGATAATAATACATTAACCTAGTACAATTGGGTTAAGTATTTCATTAGTTTATTTGGATTTGGATAATGTTACATTATCCTAGTACAATTGGGTTAAGTATTTCATTAGCTTAGTAGGATTTGGTTAAGTATTTCATTACCTTAGTAGGATTAGGATATGGGTATTATAAATACCATATCATGCTATACATCTTCTTACAATCCTCCCTTAGTGGAGAGATACATTCTACTTCTCAATTACAACTTTTCTAATCTTCCCATTAATTCTATTTTTCTTCTTCTATTCATCTATTCAATTCTTAATTTCCGCAACAAGAGAAACATTACTTTGCTAAGGAATTCACGCCTCAAGCCTACCACTTGTGCTACAAGAAAATCATCAATCTTGTAGTACAATAACAACAATGCAAATTGTGATTTCCTTCGCATTCATGGGTAACTAAACTTCTCTGTTGGGGTTATGGAAGCCGTATGAGATACTATCTATTGCTGTGAGTTTATGAGTTCATGACACGTATGCTGCTTATATCGTTATTCTCGTCATCTTAATGCAAATTCTTGTGGCTGCAGACGCATAGAATAATGCCAGTATAACATTTAACTTGTTCGAAAGAAAGGTTATTTGTCTGGAAAAAAGATAATGTCAAGGTTGTAGGACACCCTTTCCTATTAAAAAGATAGTGCCGTAACTGGACTAACCTCTTGGAGAATTTGTACCGTTAGACCCTCTTTAAGCTCGAAAGAGTTAAAGTGAAATAATCCTCGAATAGGTCGAAAGACGCCTGGATTTACCATCGAATACAATTCTCTATAAGCACATGAATGTTACAATTCTACACACTCATAGCCAATAGAGACGTATAACTCAAAAGGTGGACATAGCCCCAACGCCTCAATTCTCATTGTTTACAACTTACGTAACATTCTTCCTCTTTTTACTTTGCTATTTTCAGCTTTTACTTTATTGTTTTGGTTACACATTACAATCCCCCCTTCTTACGAGACTTGCACTAAAAGTCTAGTAATCGTTGCCTACTTGTTGACCAAGCTATTCTCTGTGGGATCGATACCCAACCTAGGTTGGGTTCTATATTTGCTAACGACCGCTTTACACTCCTACGAGAGCTGTAGATTGAGCGTTATCAAGCGGCGGGCAGAATCCTTTGCAGACAACTTAAATACGCGATGGGGTATTGTAAGTGGCAGAGTGGCCTTGCTGCCACGATCCACTAAGATTCAGGCCTTTGTCGCTCCGGTTCGTCCCTCCCCATCCAATCCAACCACCCTGCCGCCCGTCTCCAAAGGAGGTTCGTGCATTCGTCCTTGAAAAATCCCACCAAGTGCTGCAAGCTCACCTCACCCGAGTTAGCCAAGTGTCGCGTGCGTTCCATTCCAAACAGTTAAGCATACGATATCAAGTGGTCTTTCACGAAAAACAACGGCATCGCAACTAGAGGATTTCCGCGATTCGAAGTGCGGCATAAGTGCTCAGCGAAGCGCCGAGAACAACGTCGGTGCGTGGAGGCATGCCGCAATTAGAGGTTTTTGTGACCGTCGAGTGCAATGCTGGAGACGCCTCCAATGTTAAACGCCGACAAATGTATAGTGGCCTGCCATGGTGGTGTCTTTGTAAACTTGGATATCCGTGCACCGTGGCACCAAGGCAGCTTGGCACCGTGGCG
>JAQZCD010000112.1:72500-75000 GCA_030864225.1 Capsicum baccatum var. pendulum | reverse complement strand
GGCTCCGTGGCGCCTTGGCACCATGGCACCGTGTCACACAGGCACCATGGCACCGTGGTACCATGGCTCCGTGGTGCCATGGCACCGTGGCACCATGGCTCCGTGGCGCCATGGCACCGTGGCACCATGGCACCATGGCACCAAGGCACCAAGGCACCGTGGTGCCATGGCACCAAGGCACCATGGCGCCATGGCACCTAGGCACCTTGGCGCCATGGCACCAAGGCGGCGCGGCGCCATGGCACCATGGCACCGTGTCACACAGGCACCATGGCACCAAGGCAGCTTGGCACACAGGCACCGTGGTACTATAGCACCGTGGCACATAGGCACCGTGGCACCATGGCACCGTGGCACACAGGCACCATGGCACCATGACACCGTGGCACACAGGCACCATGGCACCAAGGCAGCTTGGCATCGTGGCGCCATGGCACCAAGTCACCAAGGCACCATGGCTCCATGGCACCATGGCACTAAGGCAGCAAGGTACCGCGGCACCATGGCACCGCGGCACCATGGCACCGCGGCACCATGGCACTGCGGCACCATGGCACCGCGGCACCGTGGCGCCATGGCGCCGTGGCACTGCGGCACCATGGCATCGGGGCATCGTGGCACCATGGCACCAACGCACCAAGGCACTGTTGTGGTGCCATGGCACCGTGGCACCAAGGCACCTTGGCACCAATGCCCCGTGGAACCATAGCACCGTGGCACCATGGCACCAAGGCAGCATAGCGCCATGGCACCAAGGCACCGTGGCGCCGTGGCACCGTGGCACCAAGGCACCATGGCACCAAGGCACTAACGCACTGTGGCAGAATCAAAAGAGCGTAAACCTACGTTCGATCATCCTAATATTTTCCTGACGTTCATCCATCCTCCTCACCGTTGCATACTTATTTTTCTACATATCCGCTCTAATTTTTTAATTTTAAATATATTTCAATGTTACCTCATATGTCGTGGCGGTTTTCGTAATGTCCCGTCGCCTTCTTTTCAAATTTTTATTTAATATCCTTAAATTTAAATATTTTATATCGTTACGTCATTCGTACAAATGCGCACTCAATTGTTGGTTTAAGGCTACTTCATTCTAATATGCATATTTTGGGGTTGTCACTTATCCGTTGCATTCTGGCCGATTTTCCTAATGACCCCACATTATTTTTATATTTTTTAAAAATTTTTATTTAATATCCTTAAATTTAAATATTTTATATCGTTACGTTATACGTACAAATATGCACTCGATTGTTGGTTTAAGGTTAGTTCATGCGCTGAGAATATTTTCCTAATTTTTTCATATTTTTATAAATATTTTTTCTATTTTTGATTTATTTTTACATATTTTTTGAATTTTAATAAATGATATTTGTAAAAAAATATTTTCTCAACGAAAATTATCATTTACAAATTAAGCGATCTTTTTGTGAGTGCACAGGCTCCGTATCTCATCAAAACGTGCAGTTCGGGTCCGCATATGTCTGGTATGATTCTCTGGTAAAATCATGTCTACTCCTGTCACTTGGTTTTTTTTAAGCATATATAAGGGGGGTAGAGGTGTTGAAGGCACTTCAAGGCGACTGTCGGTAGTTGGCATAGGTGCTCAGTGGCCATGTCGGCGAGCAGCGTAGGCGCATCGCAGCATGCATGGCTAGTCCGTGCTAGCCTTCCGTTCCCGTGTAGCAACGTCGGCGGTGCTTCATTGTACGCTTATGTCCGTTATCGGTGGCGTCGTTAAGGATGGGGCTGCTAGCGCTAGACTTCGAACGAGGCGATGCCTTCGTGCGAGCGGCGAGTACTGGAGGCTGCTCTCGGGGCAAGCTCCATGCGCTGCACGCATGCGGCCGAGCCCAATCCGCGGCGAGCACCGGCGGTCGGCGTGGGCGGCGCCCGTGCATGAGCCTCGGCGTGCCTTCATCTCCTCTGCTCCCCCCACGGGTGGTCTATCGAGTCAAGCGGGACTTGCTTCAGCCTTGCAAAATCCGCATGGGCAGCAGCGCACGACATCTATTGCCGGGCGTTGGGGCCAGTGTCGGGCGTGCATCGACGGAGAATTTGGACGCACAGCGCGTGAGTTGTGTTTGGCACGTGCGGTTAGGTTGGATCCCTGCTCGAGCAGCGACGTCCTGAACCGCCTGCCATCTCAGTCGCGGGGCAAGCGCAATGTAGGCTTGCTCGAAGTCGGTTTCCTGTGCTGCATACCTAATGCCCAGGCATTATCATGTTTTATCGATCGCCCTTCGCCCCTCGCATTTCGTGCGCGGGGCGAATCGAAAGGCCGCCCTCGCGTCCCATGACTCCCTCGCTTCGTCGTGCGATGTCGTGGTCCGCGAACGGCGGTCCGGATTCTCGGATGCGGCAGACGCAGCGGGCATGGGGCCTTCATCGGCTCCTTTCTGCCCCGTACGACACTCCTTGCAAACGACGATCGCGCTCACCTTGAATCCGTCCGCACCCTCGCGGGCAGGCTGATGATAGGCGAATTTACACG
>JAQZCD010000112.1:62500-65000 GCA_030864225.1 Capsicum baccatum var. pendulum | reverse complement strand
AGGGTCACAGCGGCCTCCTTGAAGTACAATTTCCATCGAGCGGCGGGCAGAATCCTTTGCAGACAACTTAAATTCGCGACGGGGTATTGTAAGTGGCAGAGTGGCCTTGCTGCCACGATCCACTGAGATTCAGCCCTTTGTCGCTCCGGTTCGTCCCTCCCCATCCAATCCAACCACCCTACCGCCCGTCTCCAAAGGAGGTTCGTGCATTCGTCCTTGAAAAATCACACCAAGTTCTGCGAGCTCACCTAACCCGAGTTAGCCAAGCGTTGCGTGTGTTCCATTCCAAACAATTAAGCATACGATATCAAGTGGCCTTTCGCGAAAAACAACGGCATCGCAACTGGAGGATTTCCACGTTTCGGAGTGCGGCATAAGTGCTCAGCGAAGCGCCGAGAACAACGTCGGTGCTTGGAGGCATGCCGCAATTAGAGGTTTTTATGACCGTCGAGTGCAATGCTGGAGACGCCTCGAATGACGAACGCCGATGGACGTATAGTAGCCTGCCATGGTGGTGTCTTTGTAAAGTTGGATATCCGTGCACCGTGGCACTAAGGCAGCTTGGCACCGTGGCGCCATGGCACCAAGGCACCGTGGTGCCATGGCACCAAGGCACCAAGGCACCAAGGCTCCGTGGCACCATGGCACCATGGAACCAAGGCACCAAGGCACCGTGGCGCCATGGCACCAAGGCACCGTGGCGCCATGGCACCAAGGCACCGTGGCTCCATGGCACCAAGGCACCATGGCGCCATGGCACCTAGGCACCTTGGCGCCATGGCACCAAGGCAGCGCGGCGCCATGGCACCATGGCACCGTGTCACACAGGCACCATGGCACCAAGGCAGCTTGGCACACAGGCACCGTGGCACACAGGCACCGTGGCACCATGGCACCGTGGCACACAGGCACCGTCGCACCATGGCACCGTGGCACACAGGCACCATGGCACCAAGGCAGCTTGGCACCGTGGCGCCATGGCACCAAGGCACCATGGCACCATGGCACCAAGGTATCAAGGCACCGCGGCACCATGGCACCGCGGCACCATTACACCACGGCACCGTGGCGCCATGGCACCGTGGCACCGCGGCACCATGGCACCGGGGCATCGTGGCACCATGGCACCAACGCACCAAGGCATTGTCGTGGTGCCATGGCACCGTGGCACCAAAGCACCGTGGCACCAATGCACCGTGGCACCATAGCACCGTGGCACGATGGCACCAAGGCAGCATGGCGCCATGGCACCAAGGCACCGTGGCGCCGTGGCACCGTGGAACCAAGGCACTAATGCACCGTGGTAAAATCAAAAGAGCGTAAACCTACGTTCGATCATCCTAATATTTTCCTAACGTTCATCCATCCTCCTCACCGTTGCATACTCATTTTTCTACATATCCGCTCTAATTTTTTTATTTTAAATATATTTCAATGTTACCTCATATGTCGTGGTGGTTTTCGTAATGTCCTGTCGCCTTCTTTTCAAATTTTTATTTAATATCCTTAAATTTAAATATTTTATATCATTACGTCATTCGTACAAATGCGCACTCAATTGTTGGTTTAAGGCTACTTCATTCTAATATGCATATTTTGGGGTTGTCACTTATCCGTTGCATTCTGGCCGATTTTCCTAATGACCCCACGTTATTTTTATATTTTTTTAAAATTTTTATTTAATATCCTTAAATCTAAATATTTTATATCGTTACGTTTTACGTACAAATATGCACTCGATTGTTGGTTTAAGGTTAGTTCATGTGCTGAGAATATTTTCCTAATTTTTTCATATTTTTATAAATAGTTTTTCTATTTTTGATTTATTTTTACATATTTTTTGAATTTTAATAAATGATATTTGTAAAAAAATATTTTCTCAACGAAAATTATCATTTACAAATTACGCGACCTTTTTGTTAGTGTACAGGCTCCGTATCTCATCAAAACGTGCAGTTCGGGTCCGCATATGTCTGATATGATTCTCTGGAAAAATCATGTCTACTCCTGTCACTTGGGTTTTTTTGTAAAGCATATATAAGGGGGGTAGAGGTGTTGAAGGCACTTCAAGGCGACTGTCGGTAGTTGGCATAGGTGCTCAGTGGCCTTGTACGACGCGTGAGTTGTGTTTGACACGTGCGGTTAGGTTGGATCCCTGCTCGAGCAGCGTCCTCTTGACCCACCTGTCATCTCAGTCGCGGGGAAGGCGCAATGTAGGCTTGCTCAAAGTCGTTTTCCTGTGCTGCATACCTAATGCCCAGGAATTATCAACTTTAATCGATCGCCCTTCGCCCCTCGCATTTCGTGCGTGGGGCGAATCGAAAGGCCGCCGTCGTATCCCATGACTCCCTCGCTTCGTCGTGCGATGTTGTGGTCCGCGAGCGGCAGTCCAGATTCTCGGATGCGGCAGACGCAGCGGGCATGGGGCCTTCATTGGCTCCTATCTGGCCCGTACGACGCTCCTTGCAAACGACGGTCGCGCTCAAAGATTAAGCCATGA
>JAQZCD010000112.1:37500-47500 GCA_030864225.1 Capsicum baccatum var. pendulum | reverse complement strand
AAGGCACCGTGACGCCGTGGCACCGTGGGAATATCAAAAGAGCGTAATCCTACGTTCAATCATCCTAATATTTTCCTGACGTTCATCCATCCTCCTCACCATTGCATACTCATTTTTCTACATATCCGCTCTAATTTTTTTATTTTAAATATATTTCAATGTTACCTCATATGTCGTGGCGTTTTTCGTAATGTCCCGTCGCCTTCTTTTTAAATTTTTATTTAATATCCTTAAATTTAAATATTTTATATCGTTACGTCATTCGTACAAATTCGCACTCAATTGTTGGTTTAAGGCTACTTCATTCTAATATGCATATTTTTGGGTTGTCACTTATCCGTTGCATTCTGGACGATTTTCCTAATGACCCCACGTTATTTTTATATTTTTTAAAAAATTTTATTTAATATCCTTAAATTTAAATATTTTATATCGTTACGTTATACGTACAAATATGCACTCGATTGTTGGTTTAAGGTTAGTTCATGCGCTGAGAATATTTTCCTAATTTTTTCATATTTTTATAAATATTTTTTCTATTTTTGATTTATTTTTGCATATTTTTTGAATTTAAATAAATGATATTTGTAAAAAAATATTTTCTCAACGAAAATTATCATTTACAAATTACGCGACCTTTTTGTGAGTGCACAAGCTCCGTATCTCATCAAAACGTGCAATTCGGGTCCGCATATGTCTGGTATGATTCTCTGGCAAAATCATGTCTACTCCTGTCACTTGGGTTTTTTTATTAAGCATATATAAGGGGGGTAGAGGTGTTGAAGGCACTTCAAGGCGACTGTCGGTAGTTGGCATAGGCGCTCAGTGGCCATGTCGGCGAGCAGCGTAGGCGTATGGCAGCATGCATGGCTAGTCCGTGCGAGCCGTCCGTGCCCGTATAACGTCGGCGGCGCTTCATTGTACGCTCGTGTCGGTATCAAAGCCATGTTGGCAGATTGTGTGCTTAGCATGAGCAGCTAAACACATAATCTGTCTAGAGCTTGAGCTAAACTTATGTTCTTATAAGAACATATTATTTTAATCTTGTATGAATTTCCTTAAAGTATAATTATATTTATATATCCTGTCTTATAATGGGGGTTTTAATCCAAGTGTGGGGTAACAGTGTCTTGTTTGAGTGTTTGAAGGAACCGATTAATCTCCGGTTTAGACGTTGGTCAGCCTGAAAGTATGGTCGTGAGCTGAGGTAAGCGTTAAGACCTTGTTGGTGGTCCCGTCACTGATAGAACACTAGTAAGACCTTGTGTAAAGCCATTAAAACTTGTTAGATCCCCATAAGCCATCGATACATAGATATAATTAGGTTTAAGCTTTTTTCATGCCTGATTATTATGATATGCTTGCTTGTGTGAACATACATGTTTGCTCTGTTAGTCTCTAGACAACATGTTTAGAATGATGAACAATCATATTAATAACAATGTTAATCTGTCTTCCCAGGCAACCCCGATTGCCACTATTGAAAATGATCTTCAAAACTGGAGTATTCCATAAGAATCTTTCAACACGATTTATCAAATCGGAAAATTTAGTTTTTTTAAAAAACATAACATCAAGACCTCTGAGTCTACTGTTGCTATTAATAATTCTTTGGAAATTATTCAACTGTTCAATGAATTAGATATAAACAGATTTAAAAATCAGTTTAATTATCTGCATGTTGGACTTGTTCAAGTTGCTATTAAGCCTCTTTTTTGACAAGGATTAGACATCCCTGTCTGTGCTATCCTAAGAGATGCTTGTCTACTTAATTTTGAAGACTCACTCTTAGGGGTAATTCAGAGTAACCTAGATGATGGCCCGGTATACTTTAATTGCTACCCCTATTTCTCTGTGGATATAAATGATCCTAACATCATGGATGTCTTAATGTTGAATGTTAAGACAAAAACATGAATAGTAAGGAGAACACCAGAGAAATAGCGATTATATACCGCGTATATTATTTCCTCATGGGTACTACTCTAGCACCTAATGCTAGATTCATGAGCCCTAAAGGGGTTACCACCCTAATGGAAGCAAACAAAGATCGCAGCACAATCTTTGTTCCTAAGGCTCTAGTTTGGGATGACATTCTCCACAGTAATGATTGGCACTTTGAGGCCATCACTCAACCTATTCGAATTTATCCTGAAAAATCCCAGATCGAACGGGTTATTCAACACCCCGATGGATCTATTGATCTAAAATTCCTTGGGCTTGACTCGTCTCGGCACTCCTCATTCCGCCGATCTGTCTCCACTCGTGCCTCTACTTCCAAACCCCCGGAGGGAAGTGATGATCATGATAATGCTGACAACAAAGGAAAAATTAGAGGAGTTAACTTCTCTGGTCATGTCCCAAAAGTGTATTATCAAACTACTAGGGTCAACGAACCCGAAAACCTTTATGAGCCAGGTAGCCCTACGGCCTCTGACATGGCTCCCCCTCAAAAAATTAGAACTGATCCTAGCCTTCTTGTTATCAAGTCTGATAATAAAGAATAATTTCCAGATCTTAAAGCTCTTAAAGTCCGATGGAATCATCCTAAGGACCTTCTTAAATAGAATTGGTACTTCTGTACTTATTCCAGAGAGAAATAAAAGGAGTTAGGTCAGCTATGGATAGCTGACATGAAAAGACTCCGATGCGATATGGAATTCTTCTTCTGGTTAGAAAAAACCGGAAAAATAGAAAACCAAACTGATTCTCTCAACGTTATTGTTACCAAATGGAACACCCAACGAGATACGGTTGTTGAATCCGTAACTCCTCCTCTCGAAGGAATTAAACTTCCTTATTCCAACGAAGTCATTAAGGCTTCACCTTTTAAAACAAAATCTGAAAGAGGGACCATGACCCCTCAATGCAAAGACCTTGATAGAATAATTGAGCAAAACAATTATACTAATCAGGTTCTTCATACCCTATCCCGACAGATAGGAGAAACGACTCTTCCTCCTCCCCTGCCTGTCAAGAGCGCTCCTAGTTCAAGCGCTACTACTTCCAAACCTCTTTCAAATCCTATCTTTAAGATACCGAAATTTCAAAAGGATAAATTTCCTGACCTCAATGATGATTTCAAAATCTCAGAACAGATTTTAGAAAAAATCAATACCAAACTTAACAATTTTAATTTATCCCAGTCGGAGGAACCCAGTTCCAAAAAGAATTCGCTTTCTAAGCTTACCACTGAACGTTTTTCACTAAAGAAAAACTATTATCGAAAACATTCTCCTCCCGATGTTCAATATGAGGAGAACCCTTTTCTCTCAACCATGAATCATGATGGCAGAGGAATTACTGAATGGAATATTGACGGTCTGGCTGAGCACCAGATTTACAATAAACTCCACGAAAATGGTTGTTACAATTACAACAAACAAGATTAAAGGCTCCTCTGACAAAGGAGCTGTCACCATGATTGTCTCAGGATTTACTGGTATGATAAAGCATTGGTGGGACAACTGTCACTGAAGAGGTCAAAAACCTCATTTATGAAGCAACAACCACCGAACAAGTGGTCCGAATTGTGGAAGGCAGAGAAACTCTGGTCCAAGAGGATCAGGAAGATTCTTGCGCCACCCTTCTCTATCACATAGCTAGGCACTTCGTAAGAGAACCAAAGATTTTCAAAGATAGAAGCCTTGAAATTCTTAACAACCTTCGCTGTAAGAACCTAGTAGACTTTAGGTGGAATAAAGATACCTTCCTAGTTAAGGTTATGATCAGACCTGACTGTAATAATGACTTCTGGAAAGAACGATTTACTAGCGGTCTTTCTTCTCTGTTTGCCGATAAGGTCCGAACCAAAATTAAGGATAGATTTGAAGGACAAATTCCTTATAATATTCTTACCTACGGAGACCTTATAAGTTTCATAACCACTGTAGGAATTGACCTTTGTACCGATCTTAAGCTTAAGCAACAACTTAAGCAGAATAGCGCCTCCAAATTTGGTCTTGGAACCTTCTGTAATGATTACGGTTTTACTGACCTCTCTTCTCGTAAAAAGCATAAGAGAAAATCTTCAAAGCCAACCAAAAGGACTTATCCTCGCAAGAAGACTTTTGAAAAGAAGTCTGAATCTCACAAACCCCGCAGGAAAACTAAACGAAAGTCTTCCAAAGATACTTGCTGGACTTGCGGCAAGACTGGTCACCGGGCAAAAGATTGCACATCTGTCAAGAAAAAGAAGATCAATCAACTTGATCTTTCTGATGAAACTAAAGAGAAATTATTCACTATTATGGAAAATTCCTTTGAAGACTCTGATGCCTATTCTTCCTCTGATGAAGACTATAGCGACGAAGAATTTATCAACGCCGCTTATGAGTCTGACAGTTCTCAGTTTGGACAAGAATGCGAGTACACTGGCACTTTCTGTACTTGTTCCAACAAGGCTATTAATGTCATAATAGAAAAACCCAAAGAAATTCTATTTGACATTATTGATCATATCACTGATGACGAACTCCGCAGAAAATATCTCTAAGAGCTCAAACGGCTTATGCTTTCGCAGGAAGAAGGCACCTCTAAACCCAAATCCATAGTTCAGCCTTTCAATATGCAAAAGGTTATGGCTAAATTCCATAATTCTTTGGAACCTTCCATCTCCAATATTAAATGTGAAATCTCCACTCTAAAGGGAAAAATCAAAAACCTGAAGATCAGACTTGATCAAATAGAACTCAATGTTCTAACGGACCAAGTCTTAAAATCGATATCGCCTCCAGCGAAAGCCTCGCCACCCGAGTCTCCTTGTCATCTCCCCATCATTCCAAATGATCATCTTCAGGAACCTAATTTTTTCCCTGGAGAGGATGCTCCCTCTTCCTCTGGCATGGCGATATCCGCCATAAAAGCCTACAGCGAACACATTGTCATTAAATTAGTAATTGACAAAGACTTGGTACTTAACAGGGTCGCCTTGTTCGATACAGGGGCAGACAGTAACTGTATTGTCAAAGGCCTCATTCCCACTAGGTACCTTCAAAAGAGTACTTCTCGCCTTTACTCTGCTACCGGCAAAAAAATGAAAATCCGTTATGAGCTCCCCAAGGCTCATATCTGCAATAATGGCATTTGCCTTATTAATGATTTTGTTATTACCGAAGATATCACTAAAGATATCATTCTTAGAATACCTTTCGTTAACCAAATTCGCCCATATACTAGCGATTACGATGGTATCCGCTCAACCCTTCTAGGCAATGAGCTGTTCTTTCCCCTATTGCGTCCACTCTCTAAAGAAGATGAACAACGCATTAAAGAGGAAACAGTGTTTAAAATCAATCGCCTTTCCTCAAACATTGGTTTCCTAAAATAGGAAGTTCAGCTCAAACATATTGAGCAGACTTTAAAAACCCCGAAGATGGTGCAGAAAATTGCCCTTCTACAAAAGAAATTCGAAGATGAAATCTGCTCCGATTTGCCGAACGCATTTTGGGAACGCAAAAAACATCTTGTCTAACTTCCTTATATTCTTGGCTTTGATGAACAACAAATTCCTACAAAAGCCAGACCCATCCAAATGAATCAAGAGATGATGGAAATCTGTAAAACAGAAATCAACCATCTACTTGAAAAAGGGATTATTAGACCCTCTACTTCCCCCTGGAGTTATTCTGGATTTTATGTGAATAATAGTGCAGAAAAAGAACGTGGAACTCCTCGGCTTGTCATAAATTATAAGCCTTTAAATACGGTCCTAAAATGGATCCGATATCCAATCCCTAATAAAAGAGATCTCCTTAAAAGAACCTACAAAGCTAATCTCTACAGCAAATTCGATATGAAGTCAGGATTCTGGCAAATTCAAATTGCTGAAGAAGATAAATATAAGACTGCCTTCAATGTACCCTTTGGGCACTACGAATGGAATGTCTTGCCTTTCGGGCTTAAAAAAGCTCCTTCAGAATTTCAGAATATCATGAATAATATTTTCAATGCATATTCATATATGTCAATCGTTTACATTGATGATGTGTTAATCTTTTCTGAGACCATTGATTCACACTTTAAGCATCTTAATACATTCTTTAAGATTATAAAATCAAGTGGCTTAGTGGTCAGTGCTAAAAAGATGAAGTTGTTTCAAACTTCCATTCGTTTTCTAGGACATGATTTGCATCAGGGCAGTCATAAACCAATTGTCGAGCCATAGAGTTCTCTTCCAAGTTTCCAAATGAAATTACGGATAAAACCCAACTGCAAAGGTTCTTAGGAAGACTAAATGATGTTGCTGATTTTATGCCTTATATCAGGCAGGTCTGTGAACCCCTATATAAGCGTCTCAAGAAAAACCCAGTTCCTTGGAGTTCCGATCAAACCAATGCTGTCATAAAGATTAAATCTTTAGTGCAAAATCTCCCTTGTCTTGGTATTCCCAATCCTGAAGCCTTCATGATTGTAGAAACTGATGCTTCAGATGTAGGATATGGAGGTATCTTGAAGCAAAGGGTAGAAGTTAACTCTCCCAAACAATTAGTTCGATTCACCTCTGGAGTATGGAATGCTTCCCAAAAAAATTACAGCACGGTCAAAAAATAAATTGTCTATAGTGCTATGTATCACCAAATTTCAAGATGACCTTATCAATAAGGAATTTCTTCTACGAGTTGATTGTAAATCAACCAAAGAAATTTTACAAAAGGATGTTTAAAACCTTGTTTCAAAACAAATATTTGCTAGATGACAAGCTCTCCTATCTAGCTTTGATTTTCAAATCAAATTTATAAAAGGAGAACATAACTCCCTTCCCAATTTTCTAACAAGAGAATTTTTACAGGGCCATGAGACCAATCAATCTGGGGACAAGCCCCAAGCAAGAACAATCTAAAATGGCAAGACCATTTGACTCTCCTTCAGCATCCGCAAATCCATTGCGGCCAACGGTCCCACAATGACCTACACTCAAGACGGAGGTACAATCTCCACTCCAGAACATATATTCTGCATTAACAGAAATACAGTTCCCGAAACTCTCACCACCAATACCTACAAAATTGGTAGACCTGAAGACTAACTTGCCCTTGGATAAAGGGCCATCAGCCAGTACCTCTTTGGTTCAGACCAAACAGAGTTATGCAATGAAGGCCCCAGAGACCTTCGCTCAAGCAGTCAATCCTAGTATAGCCAAAGCTACGCCATCATCTCCCAGCAAGGAAGAATTTAAATTCATTACTACCAATATAATGCCAGTCCTTGCCTTAGATAAGGCTTATGAAGGATATCCGCTCAACCAGCTGATCAAGCCGGTGTATACTAACAACAACTTTGTGGACACAGAAGATCCTCTCAAAACTCGAAGATTCTACGAGGCTATCTTGGTCGATACTGACTCTATTGAAGTAGAACATTCAATGGATGAATGTAATCCGAACCACATTAGTTGCTCTAAGTTTACAATCAAGCGGGTATTAACCCCTTTCAACTGGTTTGTAGATCATCTTCATACCCCCATTGCCTTATCGATGCCACACAGGCCTCATACTTATAATTGGTACGACTGTAAGTCGGCATGGTTTAATTTTCTATTCGTTCGACCAGGACATACTTGGTTTGTTAAATACTGTCCTGCCATGATAGATGCCATAATACCCAGGTGGTTTTACGAATGGTGGACTTGTTACGGAGGAACTAAGGATGTTCTTCCCCAACAGTTTCTCAATCGACTTCCAGATTTCATGATCCAGGAAGGGTGCTCCACTTTACCAGAGCACATTGAAATGTGCAAATTTTTTATTAAGAAACGAGTGTCATATATTATCTCCTGGAACTTCTCAAAAGAAGAACAACACAGGATCAAGTATTTATCCAAAGAAATAAAAATTAAGGGCTGGACTCCTAAACCTACCGCCCCCAAGACTCCTGAAAAAGGAAAATCCATAGCAGCCGCCTCCAGCTCTTCCGCATGCAAGAAGGCGTTAAAGGAAAAATTAAAAGGGGCCTTGGCTTATCTAGAAAGCCAAGAAACCTCAACAAATGCTGAAGAATTACTCCAGCTAATTGCAGAAGCTTCATCCACAGGACGCAGTGATGATAATGGCGATATGCTAAATCCAAAAGGAGTAGCTATGGCCTACTTAGATCCCTACGATGAATAGAAAACCAACCCTTCCAAGAGATAGAGGTTCAAAAAACCGGAATTATCTCTGCAAAAGGGCAAGTTACTATTCTTGATTGGAATCAAGGGACCCCATCTTGTCTCCTGAAGATGACAAAAATCATTTCAGCTTTTCAGAAAAGAAAAAGCATCTACTTTTGCTTTATCAAAAGCAAAACGCACTCAAAAGGAATCTGACCGGCTTTTCAAAAGCAGTCTGCTTTTTAAAGAAACCACTTAGAATTGTCGGTAGCATCTAAGCCGTCCACTTGTACACTTCAGATGTACTCTTATGTGTTCTTTTGTCTATATAAGATTTTGTAACTCCCCAGAGAAGGCATTCAGAAATTTCCATACCTAAGAAATTCTCTCTGCCCAATCTCTTGTAAACCTTGTAATGTTTCTCTAAAAGCTTTCAAATAAAATTTGTAAGTTGTTTTTATCTTGCTTTTGTATTTTGTATTCCGTCAAATAAACTCACGATCCGGAACTTTCTGTTTTAGGAAACCAATGTGTGAGGAAAGGCGATTGATTTTAAACACTGTTTCCTCTTTAATGCGTTGTTTATCTGTGCACTTACAAAAAGGTCGCGTAATTTGTAAATGATAATTTTCGTTGAGAAAATATTTTTTTACAAATATCATTTATTAAAATTCAAAAAATATGTAAAAATAAATCAAAAATAGAAAAAATATTTATAAAAATATGAAAAAATTAGGAAAATATTCTCAACGCATGAACTAACCTTAAACCAACAATCAAGTGCATATTTGTACGTATAACGTAACGATATAAAATATTTAAATATAAGGATATTAAATAAAAATTTTAAAAAAATATAAAAATAACGTGGGGTCATTAGGAAAATCGGCCAGAATGCAACGGATAAGTGACAACCCAAAAATATGCATATTAGAATAAAGTATCCTTAAACCAACAATTGAGTGTGCATTTGTACGAATGGCGTAACGATATAAAATATTTAAATTTAAGGATATTAAATAAAAATTTGAAAAGAAGGCGACGGGACATTACGAAAACCGCCACGACATATGAGGTAACATTGAAATATATTTAAAATAAAAAAATTAGTGCGGATATGTAGAAAAATGAGTATGCAATGGTGAGGAGGATGGATGAACGTCAGGAAAATATTAGGATGATCGAACGTAGGTTTACACTCTTTTGATTTTGCCACGGTGCGTTAGTGCCTTGGTGCCATGGTGCCTTGGTGCCACGGTGCCACGGCGCCACGGTGCCTTGGTGCCATGGTGCCATGGCACCACGACAGTGCCTTGGTGCGTTGGTGCCATGGTGCCATGATGCCCCGGTGCCATGGTGCCGCGGTGCCACGGCGCCATGGCGTCACGGTGCCTTGGTGCCATGGTGCCTTGGCGCCATGGTGCCTTGGTGCCATGGTGCCATGGTGCCTTGGTGCCTGTGTGCCATGGGCCCATGGTGCCACGGTGCCATAGTGCCACGCTGCCATAGTGCCACGGCGCCTGTGTGCCACGGTTCTATGGTGACACGGTGCCTGTGTGCCAAGCTGCCTTGGTTCCATGGTGCTTGTGTGACACGGTGCCATGGTGCCATGGCGCCGCGCCGCCTTGGTTCCATGGCGCCAAGGTGCCTAGGTGCCATGGCGCCATGGTGCCTTGGTGCCTTGGTGCTACGGCGCCACGGTGCCTTGGTGCCTTGGTGCCATGGTGCCATGGTGCCACAGTGCCATGGTGCCACGGTGCCATGGCGCCATGGTGCCTTGGTGCTTTGGTGCCATGGCGCCACGGTGCCTTGGTGCCTTGGTGCCATGGTGCCTTGGTGCCTTGGTGCCATGGCGCCATGGAGCCATGGTGCCTTGGTGCCTTGGTGTCATGGCGCCACGGTGCCTTGGTT
>JAQZCD010000112.1:20000-25000 GCA_030864225.1 Capsicum baccatum var. pendulum | reverse complement strand
TGGTCGTGGCTCGACAAAATCCTAAGAAAACAAAAACAATGAAAAACATTTAAAAACGATGGGTTGCCTCCCGCTAAGCGCTTGATTTGTCGTCGTGGCACGACATAGCTATCTCGATTACTTAGACTTCATCGAGATAGATGGGGAATCATTTTCTGAATGGATTCAGACGATGCTGATACTTACTTGTAGGCATGCAATCTTCTTCGATATGACTCTTGTGCATACATATCTCAAGAGGGATACCAATTATATCATCAATCTTTCTACCCATAACTCTCTTGTACCTCATCAGAGCAGAGATGAGAGCCTCTACGTGCTGTTCATTGAAATCATCCGCCACACTCTCCGAAAGTGTATTTCCACTTCCCAAAAACACATACCTTAGATAATCGGGGAGCTTTTTCGATTCTAGCATTGGTGGCTCTTCGCTGGAAGTCTTCGCTGTTGGTGACGGTTGATTCTTAAGATCAAGGTCCGGCTGTTTAGGAGTATGAGAATAGGACCCTATTCCTGTTAGAGCACCCATAAGTTCTTCATAATATTCATCATCCTCATGCTCAACATTCAGCAGTGCAGCAGCCAATGGCTCAACAGTAAGATGTTTCTTTACAGATAATGCTTTCTTATCCTCATAAGCTACGGAGAACACATCCATATCGCTGGGTTGCTTCATTGCTTTGCATATATCAAAGCGGACCACTTCGTCATTCAACCGAAATAAAAGCTCATTATCCCTCATGTCAATAAGCACACTTCCAGTTGCAAGGAAAGGACGTCCCAAGATTATGGGAACTTTAGAGTCTGCCTCACAATCCAAAATTACGAAGTCTGCCAGAAAAATTAATGAAGAAACCTTCACCAACACATCATTCAAGATACCCACAGGTCATTTTACCGACCTATCAGCCATCACGAGCCTCATATTGGTTGGTGTCGGATCGCCTAACCCCAACTTCCTGTAGAAGGATAGTGGCATCAAATGGATGCTAGCACCCAGATCGCACAATGCCTTGGCAAAATTCATAGATCCAACAGTGCAAGGAATAGTAAAAGCACCGGGGTCGGCCTTTTTCTGAACTAGCGATCTTGTAGCAATTGCGCTGCAGTGATGAACATCATCTTTCAACTCATAACTTGTTGCCCGCTTCTTTGTCAAAAGATCCTTCATAAATTTCGCATACCCAGGCATTTGTTTAAGTGCCTCCACCAATGGAACATTAATGGTCAGCTGTTTCAACATAGTCATGAATTTGCTGAACTTCGTTTCATACGCCTTCTTCAATCTTTGAGAAAAAGGTGGTGGTGGGTATGGAATTGTTCTCTCCATGGCTTTCTTCTCCTCTTGCTTCCGTTTTACAGCCTTTTTAGGTTGCAAATCGTGAGGGGTGACGTTATGGACGTCAGGTTCAGCTGCTGCGGCATCTTTCCCATTCGCCTTATCATCAATGTCCACTACTTCGTCAACCACTTGCTTGCCTTTTGCTGAAGTTTCCAGCACCTTACCACTTCGGGTAGTAATGGCCATGCATGATCCATCGTTCTTTGGATTTTGCACAGTGTTGCTAGGTAAAGTACCAACCTTTCTTTGATTGAATGCCGCAGATAATTGACTCAATTATTGCTTCAGCTGTTTTATTGAAGTGGAATGCGAGTCAACCAATTGCTTCATTGAGGACAAGTCGTTCTTCACCTCATTCACTCCCATATTAGTTGCCTCTACTCCTTTCAATAGTTTATCCATCAGATCTTCCATTGACATATTTCCAGAACCAGATGCAGCGGCGTCACATCTTCCAGGAGGAACATACAAACCACTCGTGTCCGTCTTATCCTTCCAACTACCATGATCACGGTCCTTATATCCTGAATTATCATAATATTTCCGACCTTGGTTTCCTTGGGCATTGCCTGGGAAACCCCCCTGATTGTTCAAGTAGTTGGCTTCTTCCTCGGAATCGGATTCCTCTTTTTTTTTTGATGCAACAGCTTTAACTTTTTCGGTCTTCTCTGATAATAAATGCTTTGTAAGAAGATCCATTTGTGTTTTCATGTGAGCCATGTCTTGGTCACGATCCTCTTGTCTTCTCCTTTGTTCAGCAGTCATGCCAATAGATATAGTAGGGCTTGCTACCTCAGAATCCCTGGTATGCCAAGCTCTACTTTGCTTCGTCATCCGATCTAGCATATTGCTTGCCTGCACAAAGGTGAGGTCCATAAATGATCCACCTGCTGCATTATCTACCACTGGCTTAGTCACCGAATTCAAAGATCTGTATAATATCTCCATGAAGTGGACATTGGTCATATGGTGATTTGGGCACCGCATAAGCTTTGTCTTGAATCTCTCCCATGTTTCGTGGAGGGCTTCAGTTGGAAGCTGCCGAAAATTCGTGATCTTATCTCTCAACTGTGCTCTTTTGGATGGCGGAAAGAATCTTTCTAGGAAAGCGTCTTTCAATTGCCTCCAATTAGTAATAGAATCAGGAGTCAGCCCATTCAACCATAGAGTTGCCTCCCCAGACAGCGACAATGGAAATAAGCATAGTCGAATTGCATTCTGTCCAACGCCAGGATTGTCGAATGACTTACATGTAGAAATAAAGTTGATCAGATGCATATTCGGATCATCGCCTGCTAGTCCACCAAATAATCCCTTGAGTTGCAAAAGTTGAATCATGGTACTAGTGATGTTGAATTTGGCTCCGGGCACTAATGGTGGAAGAATAATGGCTCCTGTGGCACCAGCTTCGTCCAGATCGTCATCATCATCATCGAACGGTATTTGCATAGCTTGGCGTTCAGGCCTAAACCTAGCTTGACGATCTCTTCTCTGCATGGGTGCCGCCATCTCAGCAGTATGCCTTGGGTTGAGTAGCTCCTCATCGCCCAGGTCCTCATCATCAGGATTTGTTGCAACCTGGATTATTAATATTCTGTTGATGCACTTGAGCAGCCATCCTTTCAATTTCACGTTGTGCATTCATTGGTGCACTGAACAAACCTGAATAAAACAAAAACAAAGACTAAAAGTAAAAGTACGAGAATCTTTGACCAAAGGGTCTAGTAACTATCTCAAACTTAATTGACACTTGTATTCCCCGGCAACGGCGCCAATTTTTGATAACGCTCAATCTACAACTCTCGTAGGTGTATAAAGCGGTCGTTAGCAAATATAGAACCCAACCTGGGTTGGGTGTCGATCCCACAGGCAATAGCTTAGCCAACAAGTAAGCAACGGTTACTAGACTTTTAGTGCAAGTCTCGTAATGAGGGGGGATTGCAATGTGTAACCAAATTATTAAAGCAAAACTGAAAATAGCAAAGTAAAAAGAAAGAATATTTCATAGGTTGTGAATCAATGAGAATTGCGGAGTTGGGGTTATTTCCACCTTCTGAGTTATACGACTCTATTGGCTATGAGTGTGTTGAATTCAGACATGCATGTGCTTATAGAGAATTGTATTCGATGGTAAATCCAGGCGTCTTTCGACCTATTCGAGAATTATTTAACTTTAACTCTTTCGAGCTTAAAGCGTATCTAATGGTACAAATTCTCCAAGAGGTTAATCCAGTTACGGCACTAACTGTTTAGTAGGGAATTTAGGGGGTGACCCTACTTCCTTGACATTATCTCTTTTCCAGACAAATAACCTTTCTTTCGAACAAGTTAAATGTTATACTGGCGTTATTTTATGCGTCTGCAGCCACAAGAATTTGCATTAAGATGAAGAGAATAATGATATAAGCAGCATACGTGTCACGAACTTACAAACTCACAGCAATAGATAGTATCTCATTCGGCTTCCATAACCCCAACAGAGAGGTTTAGTTACCCATGAGTGCGAAGGAAGTCACAATAAACATGATCATTGTACCCCAATAAAGATTTGCACGTTAGGTGTAAGGGTGAGGATGGCGTAAAGTCCTTTGCAAAGTAACGTCTCTCTTGTTGTGGAATTTAATAGAAGAATAGAAGAAAAATAGAATTAATGGAAGAATTAGAATTGTTGAAATAGTAAGTGAATGAATCTCTCCACTAAGGGAGGAATGAATCTCTCCACTAAGGGAGGAATGAATAAAAATCTCTAGCATGATAGGGTATTTATAATACCCATATCCTAATCCTACTAAGCTAATGAAATACTTAACCAAATCCTACTAAGCTAATGAAATACTTAACCCAATTGTACTAGGTTAATGTAACATTATCCAAATCCAAATAAACTAATGAAATACTTAACCCAATTGTACTAGGTTAATCTATTATCCTAATCCAAATAATTTACTGCAAGTCCCCAAAGTCTTCAGAAATGTTGTTTTAGCCCGGGACAGATTTTCCATACATCACTTTTGGTCCTTAGGCGTCCAAGCTTGGCTTTTCTTCCTTCGTGAGCTTTCTTTGGCGTCAAGTTATCCACAAAATGCTGAATTCTGCATCATTTATACCTGAAACTTTGCTAATCATGTTCTTTAGCTCACTTACAGGAAATAGGACTAAAAGTGCATGAAATATATAATTTGTTCTCAAAACTTGGCTAAAATATGGGCAAAATATAGCACTATAGGCGTGTAAATTCGCCTATCATCAGGCATCGTGGCACCATGGCACCAACGCACCAAGGCACTGTCGTGGTGCCATGGCACCGTGGCACCAAGGCACCAAGGCACCATGGCACCAATGCACCGTGGCACCATAGCAACGTGGCACCATGGCACCAAGGCAGCATGGCGCCATGGCACCAAGGTACTGTGGCGCCGTGGCACCGTGGCACCAAGGCACCATGGCACCAAGGCACTAATGCACCGTGGCAAAATCAAAAGAGCGTAAACCTACGTTTGATCATCCTAATATTTTCCTGACGTTCATCCATCCTCCTCACCGTTGCATACTCATTTTTCTACATATCCGCTCTAATTTTTTTATTTAAAATATATTTCAATGTTACCTCATATGTTGTGGCGGTTTTCGTAATGTCCCGTCGCCTTCTTTTCAAATT
>JAQZCD010000111.1:222500-245375 GCA_030864225.1 Capsicum baccatum var. pendulum | reverse complement strand
AAAAAAAAAAAAAAAAAAAAAAAAAAAAAAAAAAAAAAAAAAAAAAAAAAAAAAAAAAAAAAAAAAAAAAAAAAAAAAAAAAAAAAAAAAAAAAAAAAAAAAAAAAAAAAAAAAAAAAAAAAAAAAAAAAAAAAAAAAAAAAAAAAAAAAAAAAAAAAAAAAAAAAAAAAAAAAAAAAAAAAAAAAAAAAAAAAAAAAAAAAAAAAAAAAAAAAAAAAAAAAAAAAAAAAAAAAAAAAAAAAAAAAAAAAAAAAAAAAAAAAAAAAAAAAAAAAAAAAAAAAAAAAAAAAAAAAAAAAAAAAAAAAAAAAAAAAAAAAAAAAAAAAAAAAAAAAAAAAAAAAAAAAAAAAAAAAAAAAAAAAAAAAAAAAAAAAAAAAAAAAAAAAAAAAAAAAAAAAAAAAAAAAAAAAAAAAAAAAAAAAAAAAAAAAAAAAAAAAAAAAAAAAAAAAAAAAAAAAAAAAAAAAAAAAAAAAAAAAAAAAAAAAAAAAAAAAAAAAAAAAAAAAAAAAAAAAAAAAAAAAAAAAAAAAAAAAAAAAAAAAAAAAAAAAAAAAAAAAAAAAAAAAAAAAAAAAAAAAAAAAAAAAAAAAAAAAAAAAAAAAAAAAAAAAAAAAAAAAAAAAAAAAAAAAAAAAAAAAAAAAAAAAAAAAAAAAAAAAAAAAAAAAAAAAAAAAAAAAAAAAAAAAAAAAAAAAAAAAAAAAAAAAAAAAAAAAAAAAAAAAAAAAAAAAAAAAAAAAAAAAAAAAAAAAAAAAAAAAAAAAAAAAAAAAAAAAAAAAAAAAAAAAAAAAAAAAAAAAAAAAAAAAAAAAAAAAAAAAAAAAAAAAAAAAAAAAAAAAAAAAAAAAAAAAAAAAAAAAAAAAAAAAAAAAAAAAAAAAAAAAAAAAAAAAAAAAAAAAAAAAAAAAAAAAAAAAAAAAAAAAAAAAAAAAAAAAAAAAAAAAAAAAAAAAAAAAAAAAAAAAAAAAAAAAAAAAAAAAAAAAAAAAAAAAAAAAAAAAAAAAAAAAAAAAAAAAAAAAAAAAAAAAAAAAAAAAAAAAAAAAAAAAAAAAAAAAAAAAAAAAAAAAAAAAAAAAAAAAAAAAAAAAAAAAAAAAAAAAAAAAAAAAAAAAAAAAAAAAAAAAAAAAAAAAAAAAAAAAAAAAAAAAAAAAAAAAAAAAAAAAAAAAAAAAAAAAAAAAAAAAAAAAAAAAAAAAAAAAAAAAAAAAAAAAAAAAAAAAAAAAAAAAAAAAAAAAAAAAAAAAAAAAAAAAAAAAAAAAAAAAAAAAAAAAAAAAAAAAAAAAAAAAAAAAAAAAAAAAAAAAAAAAAAAAAAAAAAAAAAAAAAAAAAAAAAAAAAAAAAAAAAAAAAAAAAAAAAAAAAAAAAAAAAAAAAAAAAAAAAAAAAAAAAAAAAAAAAAAAAAAAAAAAAAAAAAAAAAAAAAAAAAAAAAAAAAAAAAAAAAAAAAAAAAAAAAAAAAAAAAAAAAAAAAAAAAAAAAAAAAAAAAAAAAAAAAAAAAAAAAAAAAAAAAAAAAAAAAAAAAAAAAAAAAAAAAAAAAAAAAAAAAAAAAAAAAAAAAAAAAAAAAAAAAAAAAAAAAAAAAAAAAAAAAAAAAAAAAAAAAAAAAAAAAAAAAAAAAAAAAAAAAAAAAAAAAAAAAAAAAAAAAAAAAAAAAAAAAAAAAAAAAAAAAAAAAAAAAAAAAAAAAAAAAAAAAAAAAAAAAAAAAAAAAAAAAAAAAAAAAAAAAAAAAAAAAAAAAAAAAAAAAAAAAAAAAAAAAAAAAAAAAAAAAAAAAAAAAAAAAAAAAAAAAAAAAAAAAAAAAAAAAAAAAAAAAAAAAAAAAAAAAAAAAAAAAAAAAAAAAAAAAAAAAAAAAAAAAAAAAAAAAAAAAAAAAAAAAAAAAAAAAAAAAAAAAAAAAAAAAAAAAAAAAAAAAAAAAAAAAAAAAAAAAAAAAAAAAAAAAAAAAAAAAAAAAAAAAAAAAAAAAAAAAAAAAAAAAAAAAAAAAAAAAAAAAAAAAAAAAAAAAAAAAAAAAAAAAAAAAAAAAAAAAAAAAAAAAAAAAAAAAAAAAAAAAAAAAAAAAAAAAAAAAAAAAAAAAAAAAAAAAAAAAAAAAAAAAAAAAAAAAAAAAAAAAAAAAAAAAAAAAAAAAAAAAAAAAAAAAAAAAAAAAAAAAAAAAAAAAAAAAAAAAAAAAAAAAAAAAAAAAAAAAAAAAAAAAAAAAAAAAAAAAAAAAAAAAAAAAAAAAAAAAAAAAAAAAAAAAAAAAAAAAAAAAAAAAAAAAAAAAAAAAAAAAAAAAAAAAAAAAAAAAAAAAAAAAAAAAAAAAAAAAAAAAAAAAAAAAAAAAAAAAAAAAAAAAAAAAAAAAAAAAAAAAAAAAAAAAAAAAAAAAAAAAAAAAAAAAAAAAAAAAAAAAAAAAAAAAAAAAAAAAAAAAAAAAAAAAAAAAAAAAAAAAAAAAAAAAAAAAAAAAAAAAAAAAAAAAAAAAAAAAAAAAAAAAAAAAAAAAAAAAAAAAAAAAAAAAAAAAAAAAAAAAAAAAAAAAAAAAAAAAAAAAAAAAAAAAAAAAAAAAAAAAAAAAAAAAAAAAAAAAAAAAAAAAAAAAAAAAAAAAAAAAAAAAAAAAAAAAAAAAAAAAAAAAAAAAAAAAAAAAAAAAAAAAAAAAAAAAAAAAAAAAAAAAAAAAAAAAAAAAAAAAAAAAAAAAAAAAAAAAAAAAAAAAAAAAAAAAAAAAAAAAAAAAAAAAAAAAAAAAAAAAAAAAAAAAAAAAAAAAAAAAAAAAAAAAAAAAAAAAAAAAAAAAAAAAAAAAAAAAAAAAAAAAAAAAAAAAAAAAAAAAAAAAAAAAAAAAAAAAAAAAAAAAAAAAAAAAAAAAAAAAAAAAAAAAAAAAAAAAAAAAAAAAAAAAAAAAAAAAAAAAAAAAAAAAAAAAAAAAAAAAAAAAAAAAAAAAAAAAAAAAAAAAAAAAAAAAAAAAAAAAAAAAAAAAAAAAAAAAAAAAAAAAAAAAAAAAAAAAAAAAAAAAAAAAAAAAAAAAAAAAAAAAAAAAAAAAAAAAAAAAAAAAAAAAAAAAAAAAAAAAAAAAAAAAAAAAAAAAAAAAAAAAAAAAAAAAAAAAAAAAAAAAAAAAAAAAAAAAAAAAAAAAAAAAAAAAAAAAAAAAAAAAAAAAAAAAAAAAAAAAAAAAAAAAAAAAAAAAAAAAAAAAAAAAAAAAAAAAAAAAAAAAAAAAAAAAAAAAAAAAAAAAAAAAAAAAAAAAAAAAAAAAAAAAAAAAAAAAAAAAAAAAAAAAAAAAAAAAAAAAAAAAAAAAAAAAAAAAAAAAAAAAAAAAAAAAAAAAAAAAAAAAAAAAAAAAAAAAAAAAAAAAAAAAAAAAAAAAAAAAAAAAAAAAAAAAAAAAAAAAAAAAAAAAAAAAAAAAAAAAAAAAAAAAAAAAAAAAAAAAAAAAAAAAAAAAAAAAAAAAAAAAAAAAAAAAAAAAAAAAAAAAAAAAAAAAAAAAAAAAAAAAAAAAAAAAAAAAAAAAAAAAAAAAAAAAAAAAAAAAAAAAAAAAAAAAAAAAAAAAAAAAAAAAAAAAAAAAAAAAAAAAAAAAAAAAAAAAAAAAAAAAAAAAAAAAAAAAAAAAAAAAAAAAAAAAAAAAAAAAAAAAAAAAAAAAAAAAAAAAAAAAAAAAAAAAAAAAAAAAAAAAAAAAAAAAAAAAAAAAAAAAAAAAAAAAAAAAAAAAAAAAAAAAAAAAAAAAAAAAAAAAAAAAAAAAAAAAAAAAAAAAAAAAAAAAAAAAAAAAAAAAAAAAAAAAAAAAAAAAAAAAAAAAAAAAAAAAAAAAAAAAAAAAAAAAAAAAAAAAAAAAAAAAAAAAAAAAAAAAAAAAAAAAAAAAAAAAAAAAAAAAAAAAAAAAAAAAAAAAAAAAAAAAAAAAAAAAAAAAAAAAAAAAAAAAAAAAAAAAAAAAAAAAAAAAAAAAAAAAAAAAAAAAAAAAAAAAAAAAAAAAAAAAAAAAAAAAAAAAAAAAAAAAAAAAAAAAAAAAAAAAAAAAAAAAAAAAAAAAAAAAAAAAAAAAAAAAAAAAAAAAAAAAAAAAAAAAAAAAAAAAAAAAAAAAAAAAAAAAAAAAAAAAAAAAAAAAAAAAAAAAAAAAAAAAAAAAAAAAAAAAAAAAAAAAAAAAAAAAAAAAAAAAAAAAAAAAAAAAAAAAAAAAAAAAAAAAAAAAAAAAAAAAAAAAAAAAAAAAAAAAAAAAAAAAAAAAAAAAAAAAAAAAAAAAAAAAAAAAAAAAAAAAAAAAAAAAAAAAAAAAAAAAAAAAAAAAAAAAAAAAAAAAAAAAAAAAAAAAAAAAAAAAAAAAAAAAAAAAAAAAAAAAAAAAAAAAAAAAAAAAAAAAAAAAAAAAAAAAAAAAAAAAAAAAAAAAAAAAAAAAAAAAAAAAAAAAAAAAAAAAAAAAAAAAAAAAAAAAAAAAAAAAAAAAAAAAAAAAAAAAAAAAAAAAAAAAAAAAAAAAAAAAAAAAAAAAAAAAAAAAAAAAAAAAAAAAAAAAAAAAAAAAAAAAAAAAAAAAAAAAAAAAAAAAAAAAAAAAAAAAAAAAAAAAAAAAAAAAAAAAAAAAAAAAAAAAAAAAAAAAAAAAAAAAAAAAAAAAAAAAAAAAAAAAAAAAAAAAAAAAAAAAAAAAAAAAAAAAAAAAAAAAAAAAAAAAAAAAAAAAAAAAAAAAAAAAAAAAAAAAAAAAAAAAAAAAAAAAAAAAAAAAAAAAAAAAAAAAAAAAAAAAAAAAAAAAAAAAAAAAAAAAAAAAAAAAAAAAAAAAAAAAAAAAAAAAAAAAAAAAAAAAAAAAAAAAAAAAAAAAAAAAAAAAAAAAAAAAAAAAAAAAAAAAAAAAAAAAAAAAAAAAAAAAAAAAAAAAAAAAAAAAAAAAAAAAAAAAAAAAAAAAAAAAAAAAAAAAAAAAAAAAAAAAAAAAAAAAAAAAAAAAAAAAAAAAAAAAAAAAAAAAAAAAAAAAAAAAAAAAAAAAAAAAAAAAAAAAAAAAAAAAAAAAAAAAAAAAAAAAAAAAAAAAAAAAAAAAAAAAAAAAAAAAAAAAAAAAAAAAAAAAAAAAAAAAAAAAAAAAAAAAAAAAAAAAAAAAAAAAAAAAAAAAAAAAAAAAAAAAAAAAAAAAAAAAAAAAAAAAAAAAAAAAAAAAAAAAAAAAAAAAAAAAAAAAAAAAAAAAAAAAAAAAAAAAAAAAAAAAAAAAAAAAAAAAAAAAAAAAAAAAAAAAAAAAAAAAAAAAAAAAAAAAAAAAAAAAAAAAAAAAAAAAAAAAAAAAAAAAAAAAAAAAAAAAAAAAAAAAAAAAAAAAAAAAAAAAAAAAAAAAAAAAAAAAAAAAAAAAAAAAAAAAAAAAAAAAAAAAAAAAAAAAAAAAAAAAAAAAAAAAAAAAAAAAAAAAAAAAAAAAAAAAAAAAAAAAAAAAAAAAAAAAAAAAAAAAAAAAAAAAAAAAAAAAAAAAAAAAAAAAAAAAAAAAAAAAAAAAAAAAAAAAAAAAAAAAAAAAAAAAAAAAAAAAAAAAAAAAAAAAAAAAAAAAAAAAAAAAAAAAAAAAAAAAAAAAAAAAAAAAAAAAAAAAAAAAAAAAAAAAAAAAAAAAAAAAAAAAAAAAAAAAAAAAAAAAAAAAAAAAAAAAAAAAAAAAAAAAAAAAAAAAAAAAAAAAAAAAAAAAAAAAAAAAAAAAAAAAAAAAAAAAAAAAAAAAAAAAAAAAAAAAAAAAAAAAAAAAAAAAAAAAAAAAAAAAAAAAAAAAAAAAAAAAAAAAAAAAAAAAAAAAAAAAAAAAAAAAAAAAAAAAAAAAAAAAAAAAAAAAAAAAAAAAAAAAAAAAAAAAAAAAAAAAAAAAAAAAAAAAAAAAAAAAAAAAAAAAAAAAAAAAAAAAAAAAAAAAAAAAAAAAAAAAAAAAAAAAAAAAAAAAAAAAAAAAAAAAAAAAAAAAAAAAAAAAAAAAAAAAAAAAAAAAAAAAAAAAAAAAAAAAAAAAAAAAAAAAAAAAAAAAAAAAAAAAAAAAAAAAAAAAAAAAAAAAAAAAAAAAAAAAAAAAAAAAAAAAAAAAAAAAAAAAAAAAAAAAAAAAAAAAAAAAAAAAAAAAAAAAAAAAAAAAAAAAAAAAAAAAAAAAAAAAAAAAAAAAAAAAAAAAAAAAAAAAAAAAAAAAAAAAAAAAAAAAAAAAAAAAAAAAAAAAAAAAAAAAAAAAAAAAAAAAAAAAAAAAAAAAAAAAAAAAAAAAAAAAAAAAAAAAAAAAAAAAAAAAAAAAAAAAAAAAAAAAAAAAAAAAAAAAAAAAAAAAAAAAAAAAAAAAAAAAAAAAAAAAAAAAAAAAAAAAAAAAAAAAAAAAAAAAAAAAAAAAAAAAAAAAAAAAAAAAAAAAAAAAAAAAAAAAAAAAAAAAAAAAAAAAAAAAAAAAAAAAAAAAAAAAAAAAAAAAAAAAAAAAAAAAAAAAAAAAAAAAAAAAAAAAAAAAAAAAAAAAAAAAAAAAAAAAAAAAAAAAAAAAAAAAAAAAAAAAAAAAAAAAAAAAAAAAAAAAAAAAAAAAAAAAAAAAAAAAAAAAAAAAAAAAAAAAAAAAAAAAAAAAAAAAAAAAAAAAAAAAAAAAAAAAAAAAAAAAAAAAAAAAAAAAAAAAAAAAAAAAAAAAAAAAAAAAAAAAAAAAAAAAAAAAAAAAAAAAAAAAAAAAAAAAAAAAAAAAAAAAAAAAAAAAAAAAAAAAAAAAAAAAAAAAAAAAAAAAAAAAAAAAAAAAAAAAAAAAAAAAAAAAAAAAAAAAAAAAAAAAAAAAAAAAAAAAAAAAAAAAAAAAAAAAAAAAAAAAAAAAAAAAAAAAAAAAAAAAAAAAAAAAAAAAAAAAAAAAAAAAAAAAAAAAAAAAAAAAAAAAAAAAAAAAAAAAAAAAAAAAAAAAAAAAAAAAAAAAAAAAAAAAAAAAAAAAAAAAAAAAAAAAAAAAAAAAAAAAAAAAAAAAAAAAAAAAAAAAAAAAAAAAAAAAAAAAAAAAAAAAAAAAAAAAAAAAAAAAAAAAAAAAAAAAAAAAAAAAAAAAAAAAAAAAAAAAAAAAAAAAAAAAAAAAAAAAAAAAAAAAAAAAAAAAAAAAAAAAAAAAAAAAAAAAAAAAAAAAAAAAAAAAAAAAAAAAAAAAAAAAAAAAAAAAAAAAAAAAAAAAAAAAAAAAAAAAAAAAAAAAAAAAAAAAAAAAAAAAAAAAAAAAAAAAAAAAAAAAAAAAAAAAAAAAAAAAAAAAAAAAAAAAAAAAAAAAAAAAAAAAAAAAAAAAAAAAAAAAAAAAAAAAAAAAAAAAAAAAAAAAAAAAAAAAAAAAAAAAAAAAAAAAAAAAAAAAAAAAAAAAAAAAAAAAAAAAAAAAAAAAAAAAAAAAAAAAAAAAAAAAAAAAAAAAAAAAAAAAAAAAAAAAAAAAAAAAAAAAAAAAAAAAAAAAAAAAAAAAAAAAAAAAAAAAAAAAAAAAAAAAAAAAAAAAAAAAAAAAAAAAAAAAAAAAAAAAAAAAAAAAAAAAAAAAAAAAAAAAAAAAAAAAAAAAAAAAAAAAAAAAAAAAAAAAAAAAAAAAAAAAAAAAAAAAAAAAAAAAAAAAAAAAAAAAAAAAAAAAAAAAAAAAAAAAAAAAAAAAAAAAAAAAAAAAAAAAAAAAAAAAAAAAAAAAAAAAAAAAAAAAAAAAAAAAAAAAAAAAAAAAAAAAAAAAAAAAAAAAAAAAAAAAAAAAAAAAAAAAAAAAAAAAAAAAAAAAAAAAAAAAAAAAAAAAAAAAAAAAAAAAAAAAAAAAAAAAAAAAAAAAAAAAAAAAAAAAAAAAAAAAAAAAAAAAAAAAAAAAAAAAAAAAAAAAAAAAAAAAAAAAAAAAAAAAAAAAAAAAAAAAAAAAAAAAAAAAAAAAAAAAAAAAAAAAAAAAAAAAAAAAAAAAAAAAAAAAAAAAAAAAAAAAAAAAAAAAAAAAAAAAAAAAAAAAAAAAAAAAAAAAAAAAAAAAAAAAAAAAAAAAAAAAAAAAAAAAAAAAAAAAAAAAAAAAAAAAAAAAAAAAAAAAAAAAAAAAAAAAAAAAAAAAAAAAAAAAAAAAAAAAAAAAAAAAAAAAAAAAAAAAAAAAAAAAAAAAAAAAAAAAAAAAAAAAAAAAAAAAAAAAAAAAAAAAAAAAAAAAAAAAAAAAAAAAAAAAAAAAAAAAAAAAAAAAAAAAAAAAAAAAAAAAAAAAAAAAAAAAAAAAAAAAAAAAAAAAAAAAAAAAAAAAAAAAAAAAAAAAAAAAAAAAAAAAAAAAAAAAAAAAAAAAAAAAAAAAAAAAAAAAAAAAAAAAAAAAAAAAAAAAAAAAAAAAAAAAAAAAAAAAAAAAAAAAAAAAAAAAAAAAAAAAAAAAAAAAAAAAAAAAAAAAAAAAAAAAAAAAAAAAAAAAAAAAAAAAAAAAAAAAAAAAAAAAAAAAAAAAAAAAAAAAAAAAAAAAAAAAAAAAAAAAAAAAAAAAAAAAAAAAAAAAAAAAAAAAAAAAAAAAAAAAAAAAAAAAAAAAAAAAAAAAAAAAAAAAAAAAAAAAAAAAAAAAAAAAAAAAAAAAAAAAAAAAAAAAAAAAAAAAAAAAAAAAAAAAAAAAAAAAAAAAAAAAAAAAAAAAAAAAAAAAAAAAAAAAAAAAAAAAAAAAAAAAAAAAAAAAAAAAAAAAAAAAAAAAAAAAAAAAAAAAAAAAAAAAAAAAAAAAAAAAAAAAAAAAAAAAAAAAAAAAAAAAAAAAAAAAAAAAAAAAAAAAAAAAAAAAAAAAAAAAAAAAAAAAAAAAAAAAAAAAAAAAAAAAAAAAAAAAAAAAAAAAAAAAAAAAAAAAAAAAAAAAAAAAAAAAAAAAAAAAAAAAAAAAAAAAAAAAAAAAAAAAAAAAAAAAAAAAAAAAAAAAAAAAAAAAAAAAAAAAAAAAAAAAAAAAAAAAAAAAAAAAAAAAAAAAAAAAAAAAAAAAAAAAAAAAAAAAAAAAAAAAAAAAAAAAAAAAAAAAAAAAAAAAAAAAAAAAAAAAAAAAAAAAAAAAAAAAAAAAAAAAAAAAAAAAAAAAAAAAAAAAAAAAAAAAAAAAAAAAAAAAAAAAAAAAAAAAAAAAAAAAAAAAAAAAAAAAAAAAAAAAAAAAAAAAAAAAAAAAAAAAAAAAAAAAAAAAAAAAAAAAAAAAAAAAAAAAAAAAAAAAAAAAAAAAAAAAAAAAAAAAAAAAAAAAAAAAAAAAAAAAAAAAAAAAAAAAAAAAAAAAAAAAAAAAAAAAAAAAAAAAAAAAAAAAAAAAAAAAAAAAAAAAAAAAAAAAAAAAAAAAAAAAAAAAAAAAAAAAAAAAAAAAAAAAAAAAAAAAAAAAAAAAAAAAAAAAAAAAAAAAAAAAAAAAAAAAAAAAAAAAAAAAAAAAAAAAAAAAAAAAAAAAAAAAAAAAAAAAAAAAAAAAAAAAAAAAAAAAAAAAAAAAAAAAAAAAAAAAAAAAAAAAAAAAAAAAAAAAAAAAAAAAAAAAAAAAAAAAAAAAAAAAAAAAAAAAAAAAAAAAAAAAAAAAAAAAAAAAAAAAAAAAAAAAAAAAAAAAAAAAAAAAAAAAAAAAAAAAAAAAAAAAAAAAAAAAAAAAAAAAAAAAAAAAAAAAAAAAAAAAAAAAAAAAAAAAAAAAAAAAAAAAAAAAAAAAAAAAAAAAAAAAAAAAAAAAAAAAAAAAAAAAAAAAAAAAAAAAAAAAAAAAAAAAAAAAAAAAAAAAAAAAAAAAAAAAAAAAAAAAAAAAAAAAAAAAAAAAAAAAAAAAAAAAAAAAAAAAAAAAAAAAAAAAAAAAAAAAAAAAAAAAAAAAAAAAAAAAAAAAAAAAAAAAAAAAAAAAAAAAAAAAAAAAAAAAAAAAAAAAAAAAAAAAAAAAAAAAAAAAAAAAAAAAAAAAAAAAAAAAAAAAAAAAAAAAAAAAAAAAAAAAAAAAAAAAAAAAAAAAAAAAAAAAAAAAAAAAAAAAAAAAAAAAAAAAAAAAAAAAAAAAAAAAAAAAAAAAAAAAAAAAAAAAAAAAAAAAAAAAAAAAAAAAAAAAAAAAAAAAAAAAAAAAAAAAAAAAAAAAAAAAAAAAAAAAAAAAAAAAAAAAAAAAAAAAAAAAAAAAAAAAAAAAAAAAAAAAAAAAAAAAAAAAAAAAAAAAAAAAAAAAAAAAAAAAAAAAAAAAAAAAAAAAAAAAAAAAAAAAAAAAAAAAAAAAAAAAAAAAAAAAAAAAAAAAAAAAAAAAAAAAAAAAAAAAAAAAAAAAAAAAAAAAAAAAAAAAAAAAAAAAAAAAAAAAAAAAAAAAAAAAAAAAAAAAAAAAAAAAAAAAAAAAAAAAAAAAAAAAAAAAAAAAAAAAAAAAAAAAAAAAAAAAAAAAAAAAAAAAAAAAAAAAAAAAAAAAAAAAAAAAAAAAAAAAAAAAAAAAAAAAAAAAAAAAAAAAAAAAAAAAAAAAAAAAAAAAAAAAAAAAAAAAAAAAAAAAAAAAAAAAAAAAAAAAAAAAAAAAAAAAAAAAAAAAAAAAAAAAAAAAAAAAAAAAAAAAAAAAAAAAAAAAAAAAAAAAAAAAAAAAAAAAAAAAAAAAAAAAAAAAAAAAAAAAAAAAAAAAAAAAAAAAAAAAAAAAAAAAAAAAAAAAAAAAAAAAAAAAAAAAAAAAAAAAAAAAAAAAAAAAAAAAAAAAAAAAAAAAAAAAAAAAAAAAAAAAAAAAAAAAAAAAAAAAAAAAAAAAAAAAAAAAAAAAAAAAAAAAAAAAAAAAAAAAAAAAAAAAAAAAAAAAAAAAAAAAAAAAAAAAAAAAAAAAAAAAAAAAAAAAAAAAAAAAAAAAAAAAAAAAAAAAAAAAAAAAAAAAAAAAAAAAAAAAAAAAAAAAAAAAAAAAAAAAAAAAAAAAAAAAAAAAAAAAAAAAAAAAAAAAAAAAAAAAAAAAAAAAAAAAAAAAAAAAAAAAAAAAAAAAAAAAAAAAAAAAAAAAAAAAAAAAAAAAAAAAAAAAAAAAAAAAAAAAAAAAAAAAAAAAAAAAAAAAAAAAAAAAAAAAAAAAAAAAAAAAAAAAAAAAAAAAAAAAAAAAAAAAAAAAAAAAAAAAAAAAAAAAAAAAAAAAAAAAAAAAAAAAAAAAAAAAAAAAAAAAAAAAAAAAAAAAAAAAAAAAAAAAAAAAAAAAAAAAAAAAAAAAAAAAAAAAAAAAAAAAAAAAAAAAAAAAAAAAAAAAAAAAAAAAAAAAAAAAAAAAAAAAAAAAAAAAAAAAAAAAAAAAAAAAAAAAAAAAAAAAAAAAAAAAAAAAAAAAAAAAAAAAAAAAAAAAAAAAAAAAAAAAAAAAAAAAAAAAAAAAAAAAAAAAAAAAAAAAAAAAAAAAAAAAAAAAAAAAAAAAAAAAAAAAAAAAAAAAAAAAAAAAAAAAAAAAAAAAAAAAAAAAAAAAAAAAAAAAAAAAAAAAAAAAAAAAAAAAAAAAAAAAAAAAAAAAAAAAAAAAAAAAAAAAAAAAAAAAAAAAAAAAAAAAAAAAAAAAAAAAAAAAAAAAAAAAAAAAAAAAAAAAAAAAAAAAAAAAAAAAAAAAAAAAAAAAAAAAAAAAAAAAAAAAAAAAAAAAAAAAAAAAAAAAAAAAAAAAAAAAAAAAAAAAAAAAAAAAAAAAAAAAAAAAAAAAAAAAAAAAAAAAAAAAAAAAAAAAAAAAAAAAAAAAAAAAAAAAAAAAAAAAAAAAAAAAAAAAAAAAAAAAAAAAAAAAAAAAAAAAAAAAAAAAAAAAAAAAAAAAAAAAAAAAAAAAAAAAAAAAAAAAAAAAAAAAAAAAAAAAAAAAAAAAAAAAAAAAAAAAAAAAAAAAAAAAAAAAAAAAAAAAAAAAAAAAAAAAAAAAAAAAAAAAAAAAAAAAAAAAAAAAAAAAAAAAAAAAAAAAAAAAAAAAAAAAAAAAAAAAAAAAAAAAAAAAAAAAAAAAAAAAAAAAAAAAAAAAAAAAAAAAAAAAAAAAAAAAAAAAAAAAAAAAAAAAAAAAAAAAAAAAAAAAAAAAAAAAAAAAAAAAAAAAAAAAAAAAAAAAAAAAAAAAAAAAAAAAAAAAAAAAAAAAAAAAAAAAAAAAAAAAAAAAAAAAAAAAAAAAAAAAAAAAAAAAAAAAAAAAAAAAAAAAAAAAAAAAAAAAAAAAAAAAAAAAAAAAAAAAAAAAAAAAAAAAAAAAAAAAAAAAAAAAAAAAAAAAAAAAAAAAAAAAAAAAAAAAAAAAAAAAAAAAAAAAAAAAAAAAAAAAAAAAAAAAAAAAAAAAAAAAAAAAAAAAAAAAAAAAAAAAAAAAAAAAAAAAAAAAAAAAAAAAAAAAAAAAAAAAAAAAAAAAAAAAAAAAAAAAAAAAAAAAAAAAAAAAAAAAAAAAAAAAAAAAAAAAAAAAAAAAAAAAAAAAAAAAAAAAAAAAAAAAAAAAAAAAAAAAAAAAAAAAAAAAAAAAAAAAAAAAAAAAAAAAAAAAAAAAAAAAAAAAAAAAAAAAAAAAAAAAAAAAAAAAAAAAAAAAAAAAAAAAAAAAAAAAAAAAAAAAAAAAAAAAAAAAAAAAAAAAAAAAAAAAAAAAAAAAAAAAAAAAAAAAAAAAAAAAAAAAAAAAAAAAAAAAAAAAAAAAAAAAAAAAAAAAAAAAAAAAAAAAAAAAAAAAAAAAAAAAAAAAAAAAAAAAAAAAAAAAAAAAAAAAAAAAAAAAAAAAAAAAAAAAAAAAAAAAAAAAAAAAAAAAAAAAAAAAAAAAAAAAAAAAAAAAAAAAAAAAAAAAAAAAAAAAAAAAAAAAAAAAAAAAAAAAAAAAAAAAAAAAAAAAAAAAAAAAAAAAAAAAAAAAAAAAAAAAAAAAAAAAAAAAAAAAAAAAAAAAAAAAAAAAAAAAAAAAAAAAAAAAAAAAAAAAAAAAAAAAAAAAAAAAAAAAAAAAAAAAAAAAAAAAAAAAAAAAAAAAAAAAAAAAAAAAAAAAAAAAAAAAAAAAAAAAAAAAAAAAAAAAAAAAAAAAAAAAAAAAAAAAAAAAAAAAAAAAAAAAAAAAAAAAAAAAAAAAAAAAAAAAAAAAAAAAAAAAAAAAAAAAAAAAAAAAAAAAAAAAAAAAAAAAAAAAAAAAAAAAAAAAAAAAAAAAAAAAAAAAAAAAAAAAAAAAAAAAAAAAAAAAAAAAAAAAAAAAAAAAAAAAAAAAAAAAAAAAAAAAAAAAAAAAAAAAAAAAAAAAAAAAAAAAAAAAAAAAAAAAAAAAAAAAAAAAAAAAAAAAAAAAAAAAAAAAAAAAAAAAAAAAAAAAAAAAAAAAAAAAAAAAAAAAAAAAAAAAAAAAAAAAAAAAAAAAAAAAAAAAAAAAAAAAAAAAAAAAAAAAAAAAAAAAAAAAAAAAAAAAAAAAAAAAAAAAAAAAAAAAAAAAAAAAAAAAAAAAAAAAAAAAAAAAAAAAAAAAAAAAAAAAAAAAAAAAAAAAAAAAAAAAAAAAAAAAAAAAAAAAAAAAAAAAAAAAAAAAAAAAAAAAAAAAAAAAAAAAAAAAAAAAAAAAAAAAAAAAAAAAAAAAAAAAAAAAAAAAAAAAAAAAAAAAAAAAAAAAAAAAAAAAAAAAAAAAAAAAAAAAAAAAAAAAAAAAAAAAAAAAAAAAAAAAAAAAAAAAAAAAAAAAAAAAAAAAAAAAAAAAAAAAAAAAAAAAAAAAAAAAAAAAAAAAAAAAAAAAAAAAAAAAAAAAAAAAAAAAAAAAAAAAAAAAAAAAAAAAAAAAAAAAAAAAAAAAAAAAAAAAAAAAAAAAAAAAAAAAAAAAAAAAAAAAAAAAAAAAAAAAAAAAAAAAAAAAAAAAAAAAAAAAAAAAAAAAAAAAAAAAAAAAAAAAAAAAAAAAAAAAAAAAAAAAAAAAAAAAAAAAAAAAAAAAAAAAAAAAAAAAAAAAAAAAAAAAAAAAAAAAAAAAAAAAAAAAAAAAAAAAAAAAAAAAAAAAAAAAAAAAAAAAAAAAAAAAAAAAAAAAAAAAAAAAAAAAAAAAAAAAAAAAAAAAAAAAAAAAAAAAAAAAAAAAAAAAAAAAAAAAAAAAAAAAAAAAAAAAAAAAAAAAAAAAAAAAAAAAAAAAAAAAAAAAAAAAAAAAAAAAAAAAAAAAAAAAAAAAAAAAAAAAAAAAAAAAAAAAAAAAAAAAAAAAAAAAAAAAAAAAAAAAAAAAAAAAAAAAAAAAAAAAAAAAAAAAAAAAAAAAAAAAAAAAAAAAAAAAAAAAAAAAAAAAAAAAAAAAAAAAAAAAAAAAAAAAAAAAAAAAAAAAAAAAAAAAAAAAAAAAAAAAAAAAAAAAAAAAAAAAAAAAAAAAAAAAAAAAAAAAAAAAAAAAAAAAAAAAAAAAAAAAAAAAAAAAAAAAAAAAAAAAAAAAAAAAAAAAAAAAAAAAAAAAAAAAAAAAAAAAAAAAAAAAAAAAAAAAAAAAAAAAAAAAAAAAAAAAAAAAAAAAAAAAAAAAAAAAAAAAAAAAAAAAAAAAAAAAAAAAAAAAAAAAAAAAAAAAAAAAAAAAAAAAAAAAAAAAAAAAAAAAAAAAAAAAAAAAAAAAAAAAAAAAAAAAAAAAAAAAAAAAAAAAAAAAAAAAAAAAAAAAAAAAAAAAAAAAAAAAAAAAAAAAAAAAAAAAAAAAAAAAAAAAAAAAAAAAAAAAAAAAAAAAAAAAAAAAAAAAAAAAAAAAAAAAAAAAAAAAAAAAAAAAAAAAAAAAAAAAAAAAAAAAAAAAAAAAAAAAAAAAAAAAAAAAAAAAAAAAAAAAAAAAAAAAAAAAAAAAAAAAAAAAAAAAAAAAAAAAAAAAAAAAAAAAAAAAAAAAAAAAAAAAAAAAAAAAAAAAAAAAAAAAAAAAAAAAAAAAAAAAAAAAAAAAAAAAAAAAAAAAAAAAAAAAAAAAAAAAAAAAAAAAAAAAAAAAAAAAAAAAAAAAAAAAAAAAAAAAAAAAAAAAAAAAAAAAAAAAAAAAAAAAAAAAAAAAAAAAAAAAAAAAAAAAAAAAAAAAAAAAAAAAAAAAAAAAAAAAAAAAAAAAAAAAAAAAAAAAAAAAAAAAAAAAAAAAAAAAAAAAAAAAAAAAAAAAAAAAAAAAAAAAAAAAAAAAAAAAAAAAAAAAAAAAAAAAAAAAAAAAAAAAAAAAAAAAAAAAAAAAAAAAAAAAAAAAAAAAAAAAAAAAAAAAAAAAAAAAAAAAAAAAAAAAAAAAAAAAAAAAAAAAAAAAAAAAAAAAAAAAAAAAAAAAAAAAAAAAAAAAAAAAAAAAAAAAAAAAAAAAAAAAAAAAAAAAAAAAAAAAAAAAAAAAAAAAAAAAAAAAAAAAAAAAAAAAAAAAAAAAAAAAAAAAAAAAAAAAAAAAAAAAAAAAAAAAAAAAAAAAAAAAAAAAAAAAAAAAAAAAAAAAAAAAAAAAAAAAAAAAAAAAAAAAAAAAAAAAAAAAAAAAAAAAAAAAAAAAAAAAAAAAAAAAAAAAAAAAAAAAAAAAAAAAAAAAAAAAAAAAAAAAAAAAAAAAAAAAAAAAAAAAAAAAAAAAAAAAAAAAAAAAAAAAAAAAAAAAAAAAAAAAAAAAAAAAAAAAAAAAAAAAAAAAAAAAAAAAAAAAAAAAAAAAAAAAAAAAAAAAAAAAAAAAAAAAAAAAAAAAAAAAAAAAAAAAAAAAAAAAAAAAAAAAAAAAAAAAAAAAAAAAAAAAAAAAAAAAAAAAAAAAAAAAAAAAAAAAAAAAAAAAAAAAAAAAAAAAAAAAAAAAAAAAAAAAAAAAAAAAAAAAAAAAAAAAAAAAAAAAAAAAAAAAAAAAAAAAAAAAAAAAAAAAAAAAAAAAAAAAAAAAAAAAAAAAAAAAAAAAAAAAAAAAAAAAAAAAAAAAAAAAAAAAAAAAAAAAAAAAAAAAAAAAAAAAAAAAAAAAAAAAAAAAAAAAAAAAAAAAAAAAAAAAAAAAAAAAAAAAAAAAAAAAAAAAAAAAAAAAAAAAAAAAAAAAAAAAAAAAAAAAAAAAAAAAAAAAAAAAAAAAAAAAAAAAAAAAAAAAAAAAAAAAAAAAAAAAAAAAAAAAAAAAAAAAAAAAAAAAAAAAAAAAAAAAAAAAAAAAAAAAAAAAAAAAAAAAAAAAAAAAAAAAAAAAAAAAAAAAAAAAAAAAAAAAAAAAAAAAAAAAAAAAAAAAAAAAAAAAAAAAAAAAAAAAAAAAAAAAAAAAAAAAAAAAAAAAAAAAAAAAAAAAAAAAAAAAAAAAAAAAAAAAAAAAAAAAAAAAAAAAAAAAAAAAAAAAAAAAAAAAAAAAAAAAAAAAAAAAAAAAAAAAAAAAAAAAAAAAAAAAAAAAAAAAAAAAAAAAAAAAAAAAAAAAAAAAAAAAAAAAAAAAAAAAAAAAAAAAAAAAAAAAAAAAAAAAAAAAAAAAAAAAAAAAAAAAAAAAAAAAAAAAAAAAAAAAAAAAAAAAAAAAAAAAAAAAAAAAAAAAAAAAAAAAAAAAAAAAAAAAAAAAAAAAAAAAAAAAAAAAAAAAAAAAAAAAAAAAAAAAAAAAAAAAAAAAAAAAAAAAAAAAAAAAAAAAAAAAAAAAAAAAAAAAAAAAAAAAAAAAAAAAAAAAAAAAAAAAAAAAAAAAAAAAAAAAAAAAAAAAAAAAAAAAAAAAAAAAAAAAAAAAAAAAAAAAAAAAAAAAAAAAAAAAAAAAAAAAAAAAAAAAAAAAAAAAAAAAAAAAAAAAAAAAAAAAAAAAAAAAAAAAAAAAAAAAAAAAAAAAAAAAAAAAAAAAAAAAAAAAAAAAAAAAAAAAAAAAAAAAAAAAAAAAAAAAAAAAAAAAAAAAAAAAAAAAAAAAAAAAAAAAAAAAAAAAAAAAAAAAAAAAAAAAAAAAAAAAAAAAAAAAAAAAAAAAAAAAAAAAAAAAAAAAAAAAAAAAAAAAAAAAAAAAAAAAAAAAAAAAAAAAAAAAAAAAAAAAAAAAAAAAAAAAAAAAAAAAAAAAAAAAAAAAAAAAAAAAAAAAAAAAAAAAAAAAAAAAAAAAAAAAAAAAAAAAAAAAAAAAAAAAAAAAAAAAAAAAAAAAAAAAAAAAAAAAAAAAAAAAAAAAAAAAAAAAAAAAAAAAAAAAAAAAAAAAAAAAAAAAAAAAAAAAAAAAAAAAAAAAAAAAAAAAAAAAAAAAAAAAAAAAAAAAAAAAAAAAAAAAAAAAAAAAAAAAAAAAAAAAAAAAAAAAAAAAAAAAAAAAAAAAAAAAAAAAAAAAAAAAAAAAAAAAAAAAAAAAAAAAAAAAAAAAAAAAAAAAAAAAAAAAAAAAAAAAAAAAAAAAAAAAAAAAAAAAAAAAAAAAAAAAAAAAAAAAAAAAAAAAAAAAAAAAAAAAAAAAAAAAAAAAAAAAAAAAAAAAAAAAAAAAAAAAAAAAAAAAAAAAAAAAAAAAAAAAAAAAAAAAAAAAAAAAAAAAAAAAAAAAAAAAAAAAAAAAAAAAAAAAAAAAAAAAAAAAAAAAAAAAAAAAAAAAAAAAAAAAAAAAAAAAAAAAAAAAAAAAAAAAAAAAAAAAAAAAAAAAAAAAAAAAAAAAAAAAAAAAAAAAAAAAAAAAAAAAAAAAAAAAAAAAAAAAAAAAAAAAAAAAAAAAAAAAAAAAAAAAAAAAAAAAAAAAAAAAAAAAAAAAAAAAAAAAAAAAAAAAAAAAAAAAAAAAAAAAAAAAAAAAAAAAAAAAAAAAAAAAAAAAAAAAAAAAAAAAAAAAAAAAAAAAAAAAAAAAAAAAAAAAAAAAAAAAAAAAAAAAAAAAAAAAAAAAAAAAAAAAAAAAAAAAAAAAAAAAAAAAAAAAAAAAAAAAAAAAAAAAAAAAAAAAAAAAAAAAAAAAAAAAAAAAAAAAAAAAAAAAAAAAAAAAAAAAAAAAAAAAAAAAAAAAAAAAAAAAAAAAAAAAAAAAAAAAAAAAAAAAAAAAAAAAAAAAAAAAAAAAAAAAAAAAAAAAAAAAAAAAAAAAAAAAAAAAAAAAAAAAAAAAAAAAAAAAAAAAAAAAAAAAAAAAAAAAAAAAAAAAAAAAAAAAAAAAAAAAAAAAAAAAAAAAAAAAAAAAAAAAAAAAAAAAAAAAAAAAAAAAAAAAAAAAAAAAAAAAAAAAAAAAAAAAAAAAAAAAAAAAAAAAAAAAAAAAAAAAAAAAAAAAAAAAAAAAAAAAAAAAAAAAAAAAAAAAAAAAAAAAAAAAAAAAAAAAAAAAAAAAAAAAAAAAAAAAAAAAAAAAAAAAAAAAAAAAAAAAAAAAAAAAAAAAAAAAAAAAAAAAAAAAAAAAAAAAAAAAAAAAAAAAAAAAAAAAAAAAAAAAAAAAAAAAAAAAAAAAAAAAAAAAAAAAAAAAAAAAAAAAAAAAAAAAAAAAAAAAAAAAAAAAAAAAAAAAAAAAAAAAAAAAAAAAAAAAAAAAAAAAAAAAAAAAAAAAAAAAAAAAAAAAAAAAAAAAAAAAAAAAAAAAAAAAAAAAAAAAAAAAAAAAAAAAAAAAAAAAAAAAAAAAAAAAAAAAAAAAAAAAAAAAAAAAAAAAAAAAAAAAAAAAAAAAAAAAAAAAAAAAAAAAAAAAAAAAAAAAAAAAAAAAAAAAAAAAAAAAAAAAAAAAAAAAAAAAAAAAAAAAAAAAAAAAAAAAAAAAAAAAAAAAAAAAAAAAAAAAAAAAAAAAAAAAAAAAAAAAAAAAAAAAAAAAAAAAAAAAAAAAAAAAAAAAAAAAAAAAAAAAAAAAAAAAAAAAAAAAAAAAAAAAAAAAAAAAAAAAAAAAAAAAAAAAAAAAAAAAAAAAAAAAAAAAAAAAAAAAAAAAAAAAAAAAAAAAAAAAAAAAAAAAAAAAAAAAAAAAAAAAAAAAAAAAAAAAAAAAAAAAAAAAAAAAAAAAAAAAAAAAAAAAAAAAAAAAAAAAAAAAAAAAAAAAAAAAAAAAAAAAAAAAAAAAAAAAAAAAAAAAAAAAAAAAAAAAAAAAAAAAAAAAAAAAAAAAAAAAAAAAAAAAAAAAAAAAAAAAAAAAAAAAAAAAAAAAAAAAAAAAAAAAAAAAAAAAAAAAAAAAAAAAAAAAAAAAAAAAAAAAAAAAAAAAAAAAAAAAAAAAAAAAAAAAAAAAAAAAAAAAAAAAAAAAAAAAAAAAAAAAAAAAAAAAAAAAAAAAAAAAAAAAAAAAAAAAAAAAAAAAAAAAAAAAAAAAAAAAAAAAAAAAAAAAAAAAAAAAAAAAAAAAAAAAAAAAAAAAAAAAAAAAAAAAAAAAAAAAAAAAAAAAAAAAAAAAAAAAAAAAAAAAAAAAAAAAAAAAAAAAAAAAAAAAAAAAAAAAAAAAAAAAAAAAAAAAAAAAAAAAAAAAAAAAAAAAAAAAAAAAAAAAAAAAAAAAAAAAAAAAAAAAAAAAAAAAAAAAAAAAAAAAAAAAAAAAAAAAAAAAAAAAAAAAAAAAAAAAAAAAAAAAAAAAAAAAAAAAAAAAAAAAAAAAAAAAAAAAAAAAAAAAAAAAAAAAAAAAAAAAAAAAAAAAAAAAAAAAAAAAAAAAAAAAAAAAAAAAAAAAAAAAAAAAAAAAAAAAAAAAAAAAAAAAAAAAAAAAAAAAAAAAAAAAAAAAAAAAAAAAAAAAAAAAAAAAAAAAAAAAAAAAAAAAAAAAAAAAAAAAAAAAAAAAAAAAAAAAAAAAAAAAAAAAAAAAAAAAAAAAAAAAAAAAAAAAAAAAAAAAAAAAAAAAAAAAAAAAAAAAAAAAAAAAAAAAAAAAAAAAAAAAAAAAAAAAAAAAAAAAAAAAAAAAAAAAAAAAAAAAAAAAAAAAAAAAAAAAAAAAAAAAAAAAAAAAAAAAAAAAAAAAAAAAAAAAAAAAAAAAAAAAAAAAAAAAAAAAAAAAAAAAAAAAAAAAAAAAAAAAAAAAAAAAAAAAAAAAAAAAAAAAAAAAAAAAAAAAAAAAAAAAAAAAAAAAAAAAAAAAAAAAAAAAAAAAAAAAAAAAAAAAAAAAAAAAAAAAAAAAAAAAAAAAAAAAAAAAAAAAAAAAAAAAAAAAAAAAAAAAAAAAAAAAAAAAAAAAAAAAAAAAAAAAAAAAAAAAAAAAAAAAAAAAAAAAAAAAAAAAAAAAAAAAAAAAAAAAAAAAAAAAAAAAAAAAAAAAAAAAAAAAAAAAAAAAAAAAAAAAAAAAAAAAAAAAAAAAAAAAAAAAAAAAAAAAAAAAAAAAAAAAAAAAAAAAAAAAAAAAAAAAAAAAAAAAAAAAAAAAAAAAAAAAAAAAAAAAAAAAAAAAAAAAAAAAAAAAAAAAAAAAAAAAAAAAAAAAAAAAAAAAAAAAAAAAAAAAAAAAAAAAAAAAAAAAAAAAAAAAAAAAAAAAAAAAAAAAAAAAAAAAAAAAAAAAAAAAAAAAAAAAAAAAAAAAAAAAAAAAAAAAAAAAAAAAAAAAAAAAAAAAAAAAAAAAAAAAAAAAAAAAAAAAAAAAAAAAAAAAAAAAAAAAAAAAAAAAAAAAAAAAAAAAAAAAAAAAAAAAAAAAAAAAAAAAAAAAAAAAAAAAAAAAAAAAAAAAAAAAAAAAAAAAAAAAAAAAAAAAAAAAAAAAAAAAAAAAAAAAAAAAAAAAAAAAAAAAAAAAAAAAAAAAAAAAAAAAAAAAAAAAAAAAAAAAAAAAAAAAAAAAAAAAAAAAAAAAAAAAAAAAAAAAAAAAAAAAAAAAAAAAAAAAAAAAAAAAAAAAAAAAAAAAAAAAAAAAAAAAAAAAAAAAAAAAAAAAAAAAAAAAAAAAAAAAAAAAAAAAAAAAAAAAAAAAAAAAAAAAAAAAAAAAAAAAAAAAAAAAAAAAAAAAAAAAAAAAAAAAAAAAAAAAAAAAAAAAAAAAAAAAAAAAAAAAAAAAAAAAAAAAAAAAAAAAAAAAAAAAAAAAAAAAAAAAAAAAAAAAAAAAAAAAAAAAAAAAAAAAAAAAAAAAAAAAAAAAAAAAAAAAAAAAAAAAAAAAAAAAAAAAAAAAAAAAAAAAAAAAAAAAAAAAAAAAAAAAAAAAAAAAAAAAAAAAAAAAAAAAAAAAAAAAAAAAAAAAAAAAAAAAAAAAAAAAAAAAAAAAAAAAAAAAAAAAAAAAAAAAAAAAAAAAAAAAAAAAAAAAAAAAAAAAAAAAAAAAAAAAAAAAAAAAAAAAAAAAAAAAAAAAAAAAAAAAAAAAAAAAAAAAAAAAAAAAAAAAAAAAAAAAAAAAAAAAAAAAAAAAAAAAAAAAAAAAAAAAAAAAAAAAAAAAAAAAAAAAAAAAAAAAAAAAAAAAAAAAAAAAAAAAAAAAAAAAAAAAAAAAAAAAAAAAAAAAAAAAAAAAAAAAAAAAAAAAAAAAAAAAAAAAAAAAAAAAAAAAAAAAAAAAAAAAAAAAAAAAAAAAAAAAAAAAAAAAAAAAAAAAAAAAAAAAAAAAAAAAAAAAAAAAAAAAAAAAAAAAAAAAAAAAAAAAAAAAAAAAAAAAAAAAAAAAAAAAAAAAAAAAAAAAAAAAAAAAAAAAAAAAAAAAAAAAAAAAAAAAAAAAAAAAAAAAAAAAAAAAAAAAAAAAAAAAAAAAAAAAAAAAAAAAAAAAAAAAAAAAAAAAAAAAAAAAAAAAAAAAAAAAAAAAAAAAAAAAAAAAAAAAAAAAAAAAAAAAAAAAAAAAAAAAAAAAAAAAAAAAAAAAAAAAAAAAAAAAAAAAAAAAAAAAAAAAAAAAAAAAAAAAAAAAAAAAAAAAAAAAAAAAAAAAAAAAAAAAAAAAAAAAAAAAAAAAAAAAAAAAAAAAAAAAAAAAAAAAAAAAAAAAAAAAAAAAAAAAAAAAAAAAAAAAAAAAAAAAAAAAAAAAAAAAAAAAAAAAAAAAAAAAAAAAAAAAAAAAAAAAAAAAAAAAAAAAAAAAAAAAAAAAAAAAAAAAAAAAAAAAAAAAAAAAAAAAAAAAAAAAAAAAAAAAAAAAAAAAAAAAAAAAAAAAAAAAAAAAAAAAAAAAAAAAAAAAAAAAAAAAAAAAAAAAAAAAAAAAAAAAAAAAAAAAAAAAAAAAAAAAAAAAAAAAAAAAAAAAAAAAAAAAAAAAAAAAAAAAAAAAAAAAAAAAAAAAAAAAAAAAAAAAAAAAAAAAAAAAAAAAAAAAAAAAAAAAAAAAAAAAAAAAAAAAAAAAAAAAAAAAAAAAAAAAAAAAAAAAAAAAAAAAAAAAAAAAAAAAAAAAAAAAAAAAAAAAAAAAAAAAAAAAAAAAAAAAAAAAAAAAAAAAAAAAAAAAAAAAAAAAAAAAAAAAAAAAAAAAAAAAAAAAAAAAAAAAAAAAAAAAAAAAAAAAAAAAAAAAAAAAAAAAAAAAAAAAAAAAAAAAAAAAAAAAAAAAAAAAAAAAAAAAAAAAAAAAAAAAAAAAAAAAAAAAAAAAAAAAAAAAAAAAAAAAAAAAAAAAAAAAAAAAAAAAAAAAAAAAAAAAAAAAAAAAAAAAAAAAAAAAAAAAAAAAAAAAAAAAAAAAAAAAAAAAAAAAAAAAAAAAAAAAAAAAAAAAAAAAAAAAAAAAAAAAAAAAAAAAAAAAAAAAAAAAAAAAAAAAAAAAAAAAAAAAAAAAAAAAAAAAAAAAAAAAAAAAAAAAAAAAAAAAAAAAAAAAAAAAAAAAAAAAAAAAAAAAAAAAAAAAAAAAAAAAAAAAAAAAAAAAAAAAAAAAAAAAAAAAAAAAAAAAAAAAAAAAAAAAAAAAAAAAAAAAAAAAAAAAAAAAAAAAAAAAAAAAAAAAAAAAAAAAAAAAAAAAAAAAAAAAAAAAAAAAAAAAAAAAAAAAAAAAAAAAAAAAAAAAAAAAAAAAAAAAAAAAAAAAAAAAAAAAAAAAAAAAAAAAAAAAAAAAAAAAAAAAAAAAAAAAAAAAAAAAAAAAAAAAAAAAAAAAAAAAAAAAAAAAAAAAAAAAAAAAAAAAAAAAAAAAAAAAAAAAAAAAAAAAAAAAAAAAAAAAAAAAAAAAAAAAAAAAAAAAAAAAAAAAAAAAAAAAAAAAAAAAAAAAAAAAAAAAAAAAAAAAAAAAAAAAAAAAAAAAAAAAAAAAAAAAAAAAAAAAAAAAAAAAAAAAAAAAAAAAAAAAAAAAAAAAAAAAAAAAAAAAAAAAAAAAAAAAAAAAAAAAAAAAAAAAAAAAAAAAAAAAAAAAAAAAAAAAAAAAAAAAAAAAAAAAAAAAAAAAAAAAAAAAAAAAAAAAAAAAAAAAAAAAAAAAAAAAAAAAAAAAAA